>CAXKVX010003124.1:0-30036 GCA_964058865.1 Eleocharis quinqueflora
AGCATGGAACTTTTCTATATCTGTGAAAGATCCTATGGAGTATGGCTTGATGATATCAAGGTTCCAGATTGTTTGATCTAGTTTCTTATAACTCTTTTTTGGCACTTCTCATTTTAGACCTTCTCTTTTCTCAATTTGGCATGTAGTACACTGAAACGATGGAGGAAAGGGCAAGCTGTAGAGTCCTGGGAAGCACACAAGGTGGCTGTACAAACAGTTATAAAGCTCTTGTCTGGAGAGTTACTTAGTGGTACATACAAATTCTAATCACCATTCAAGATATCATTTATTAAACCCACAAAAAGAAATTAAAGAAAGAAAGCACTATCGTATTAATGGAAGTTTTGTTATTTTTTAGGTTCTAGCGACTCGACTATTAAGCTATGGAGAGGAAGGACTTGTTTGCATACTTTCGTGGGACATTCAGGTAGTAGATTGACTTAAATGTTTAGTACAAATAGAACTATACCTTTCTAATTATCCTTCCTCTAATAGATACTGTTCGAGGACTTGCTGCAATGCCTGGAATTGGAGTACTCTCCGCTTCGCATGATTGGTCAGCTATCTACCTATTTGTTTATTCAAATTGTGAATAGATAAACCCAACATTTTGATAGATTTGATAAATTTTGGTTGTCTTCAGAGTATTGATGATATTTTATTATGGGTGGGGTTCAAATGCCTCCATTTTTTTGTGCCTCCGTGCCTCCATCATGCCTCCAAATTTTGACCATTTATCAAGAAGAAAAAAGCGGAGGTGGGAATAAAGTGGAGTTGATGAGTGGTTAAGATTTTGAGGCATAAAAAATGGAGGCACTTGAACCCTCCTCTTTTAGATTATTCATTGGAAGCCAAATTTTCTGTACATCCATTAAAGAAGAGGTCTTTATGTTGGTTCTTGAATTTGATTACAACAACAACAACAACACAAAGCCTTTAGTCCAAAACAAGTTGGGGTAGGCTACAAATGAAACCCAATCAGAGCTATTGGGTTTCAGTTCAATGAGAATTGACTAGAATTTTTCGTTGGCTCGCAAAACCTATCACAACCCTCCTCCTTTCTGGGCTTGGGACCTGCTGCTTGAATTTGATTAAGTGAAATAAAAAAACCTGTGCAGTTTAGTAAAATTTTAAAACAATCTCTTTTATGAACAAGAATTTAAATTGATAACCCGAAGTCCCGAATAAAGCTATTTAGTCATTGTTTTGTGTGAATTTTGACTTTTGAGGCATTTAATGGGGTAGCCCAAAAATCTTGAATGCAGTTTTAGAAATCTTCTATTTTTGTAGTTCTCTTCATATTGGTTAACTGAGTATGAATAAAAACAAAATTTATTCTTGAATTGCAGTACCGTGAAATTATGGGCCTTGACAGGTCAAGTTCTGATGGAAATGGTGGGCCATACCTCTCTTGTTTATTCCGTGGCCTCTCATTCATCTGGCCTAGTTGCCAGTGGCAGTGAAGATCGCTTTCTCAAAATTTGGAAAGGTTCCATGTTTTTTATATGATTCTTTAGTTCAATCAGGATCAAGTTTGTTTATCTCCATGTCCTGAACTAAGTGTGAAAGATTCGATTAATAAGGAATTAAAAGATAATAACAGGAAAAAACAAGAAGGACACAGACATTAGATGTCCAATTGCGATGTACCTGTTGACTGGTAGTGATTTGGTTCTATACCATATGAATTGAGTGTATGGTTTGGTACCTACAAGTTTATTGGTCATGAAATGGAAAGAATGGTGTTCATAACTTGTTCGACATTAGAAGAAGCAGATGTCATTTACTATTATGTTCAATCTGCAGAACAGCACCATAATGATGCAGCTATTAGCATTTAACATGATGATTCAATTTCACTTTTTCAAAAGATATAAAAAGCGATCCTGAATTAGGCTATTGGTGCAGTCAAATGAGTAACTATTACAGAACCCGCCTTTAGTTTCTTTTTTAAGAATTTTATTCAATTTATACTCTGGTTTGAACTATTCCATGCTAGAATTTGGTTGACTGCACAAGAAATATAATCAATAGATCTGATTTTGAAATTGTAATTTCATTTTCTTGGTTCAAAAGTTTTATTTAAAAATTAAATAAAGTGGAGTTTATTTGAGGCGGGGAGTAGGGGAGAGAGGGACAATGAGATTTTGTACCACATAAAATGTTTTCTTCTCTCGATGTACAATTTTCTATAATGGAGCCTGAGTATGGAAAGAGGAAGACAATGGAAAGAAGTACACCATGTAAAGGATAATTTCATTGCAGCTAATCCTCTTGTCGGCCAAAGCAGCCCAACTCCCAAATAACCTGATTTGACATTGCCTTTGTTCTTCCATGCCAAATCTGCCTCTTTCTGGTTTCTGATAACGATACTTGCTGAAAGAGAATAATTTGTAGTGAATTTAGTTGATGATTTTTCTCTGGGGAATCTTAGGTTTTCCTTGCTTCCTCTCTGTCTCTCTTTCTTATACTTCTATGACTTGTTGCTAAACGATACAAAACATTGTAGATGGAGCATGTGTGCAAAGCATAGAGCATCCTGGATGTGTATGGGATGTAAAATTCTTGGAAAATGGAGATGTTGTAACTGCATGCTCTGATGGTGTGGTTCGGATCTGGAGTCAGCAAGATGACCGTCTTGCCGATCCACAAGAGACAGAGGCTTACTTTGACCAGCTATCTCAGTATAAACTAAGCAGGTAAGTTGTGTATTTACTATATCATTATGTACATGATCATAATAGTTAAGTTAAATTGGAACACCAACATGTGGAAATCAGTAGTTATTAGAACACAACTTTTGTCCTCAGGCTGTAAAAGTGTGTGTTGCTTTGGACATTTCCAGCTTTGGACATTTCCAGTTTTCTTGTAATAATGTTTCCACTAAAATTGATATTTTAAAGACCGGAAATATTGTTTCTAAAAACATATTTTATGGTGAGAACTGTAACGCTACATAGTATTATGTGCAATTACAAATTCATTTATTATTGTAGGAAAACAGTTGGTGGATTGAAACTAACAGATCTTCCAGGGTTGGAGGCCTTGCAAGTGCCAGGTACATTATTAAAAAAAAAAAAAATCCTATTTTGCTTGTTAAACCCTACAAAAACTTCAGATGGCATCATGGTTAAGTACTCAAAGCTGTTTGCTATTTGATCAGGCACCATTGATGGTCAGACCATGGTAATCAGAGAAGGGGACAATGGTGTAGCATACTCTTGGAACTCTAAACAATCCCAGTGGGATAAGGTGAGATCTGCACACACAGATTGTAACATATATCTTTCATTCAGTTTTGGTGTTGTTTATTTTTGTTCGCTGACTTGTTTGGTAGATTGGTGAGGTCGTTGATGGGCCTGATGCCGCAACTAATGGACAGGTTCACAATGGTACCCGTTATGACTATGGTGCGTAGTTGCGTACATATATATTGAATAATGAACAACATTATAATAGTTATCTTCATAAATTTTCCAATAAACAATGATGTAAGAACTGATTTGTTTTTTAAAGGATCAAACGTTACTTAACAAACTATTTATGTATTTTGATTTCAGTTTTTGATGTTGATATTGGTGATGGGCTCCCCATCCGCAAATTACCATATAATCGTTCAGGTATGCTTTCACATTACCTCCTCAGATAACCCTTTAAAACTCATCAAGTTAAACGCCTGAAACATCAGAAAGAAGGTACTGAAATTTTGTGCATCCACTTTTGTAGAGAATCCTTATGATGTAGCTGACAAGTGGCTTATTAAAGAAAACTTGCCGCTGACATTCCGTGAGCAAGTGGTAGAATTTATTCTTCAAAATTCGGGTCAGAAAACCTTCACGCCAGATCCATCCTTTCGGGATCCATATACTGGGGGTATGCTTTTTGCTAATTTTGTCATGTATTGTCCGTTCCCCCGCTAAGATTGCTAGCTATCCAGTAAGCATGAGAGCCCTTTTAGATAACATATGCTATAGAGCATTTTGCTATTTGTCATGGCATTTCATGTTAAAGGGCCCTAAATGTACCAGCTAACGCATATGTACCTGGGGAAAGCTCTTTCTCATCAGGTATCAACAATCCATGGACTGGAGTTAAAACCATATTTTGTCTTTAATAATGCTGGCACACATTATTGCTGGACATTTTCATGATGATAACTTAATTATTTAGGTTGCTGTTATGTTGGTCAGGTCTTTTTGTTCGAGCTTTTATATTTGCAGAAAGGCTTTGTTTAGTCTGTCTCTATAATATTTGTAAAAAATATATTATGATAAAATAATATAGTGTATTAACCATGAATTTGGTCTAAAGTTGATTATCAGTATTTTGCCATTTTCAGGCAGTGTTGCTCCAAAACCTACACTCAAGCATATTCCAAAGGTACAAGGGTTCATATAAGAATTTCACATTTTGTTCATATTATTTTATATCTTTATCAGCTTATTATATTTTATGTTGGCTTATTTTGTTTTTTCCTTCGTTTGATTGTGCAGAAAGGAATGCTTTTGTTTGATACAGCTCAGTTTGATGGCATTTTAAAAAAGATATCCGAGTTCTATGCAGCATTAGCTTCTGACCTGGTAATCTTTGAAAGCAGTATATATTCTTCGGGCTTCTCATTTTCTGTTTAATATTGATATATATATATATGAGGCACTTCCTGTAACTTTGTCTTGATCAGGACCAGAAGGCTCTGGCTTTGTCAGAAAGCGAATTTTCAAAATTGGGTGCAATTGTAAAGGTGTTGAAAGATACGTCTCATTATCATTCAACTACAATATCAGATGTTGATATGTCTCTTTTGCTTAGATTATTGAAATCATGGCCGCCACAGATGATGTTTCCTGGTATCAGATTGTTCTCGTCTTTAATTTTGTTCTTTCTAGTTACATTTTCAAGTATCATATTTCAACTGAAATGCTTCACAAGTGACAAGTCTTATTCATAGACACCTTTTGCGTGTTATGTTATGTCAATATTACACAGATACTGGATTCACTTTCTTCTTTTTTTTATTTCTTTTATATCTTTTTATTTTTTTTATTTCTTAAGCATAGATTTCTGGCATTCTTAAAAATTGGTTCAAGTGCCTCCTCTGGACATCCATTACTGAAACTTCATTAACTTAATCTAGAACTAAAATACCAAAGTAAAACTGGTAAATGTGATCTATGTTGCTTTTTCTATGCACTTCATTTTATTGGCATAGAGATGTAGATGATCTGTGGACATTGTTTCCTTTAGTTTTCCTAGTTCCCAATATAATGGAGACAAAATTCAGTACTTTTATTTAAAAAGCTAACTATGTTATTTTAGGTTTTTGGCTCCCTTACACTTAAAAATAATATTTATTTGGCTTATGGCTTACAGTTATAGACACTATGAGAATGACTGTTCTACACCCAGATGGAGCGACTTCTCTTCTTAAGCATACTGAGGGACAAAAAGGTATGCTTGCAAATACCCCCCCTGCAGATGGTCTAATCTGCTTTTGAGATGCATTCAGTAACATTTTTCCGTGTTGTATTAGCCCTATAATTTCTTTTTGTAGATTTGCTGAAAGAAATATTTGAGAAGGCAGTTGCAGAACCCACACAACCTGCTAATATTCTAACCATATCGAGAGTCGTTGTAAATCTCTTTAAGGCATCATGCTTTCGACAATGGCTACATTCTAATTTCAGCGAGGTTTGTTTTTAATTTGTTTCCATTCAAGGTTTGCAGTACCAGCATCTAATATGCAGAATCTAATACAAATGTTGAATAAAGGTTGAGGCTTAAGATGCCAATAATACATATTCAGGTCTAACTGCAATCGATCCCGTGAATTGGTATGTTCCCCAAGGGTTATTGTATGTAAATTTTGATATAGGAAATTATTGTATGGGTATTTTGTTAATTTAAGGGTTCTATAATCCCTAAAGAACCAGTTTGTATGCAACAAGGTGCTAGTTTTGTCAAATGGATATTAAACAGGATATCATATTTTTTATTTATTTGGTTTAAATTATCTTACTAAACTTTACTTCTTAAGTTTTACCACTAAGAAATACTTTGGATTTTTTTATTTCGGTTGAATTTGGATTACCCTAATTCCTACGGTCGATTGATTGGGACCTAAGGCTTTGTTGTTGTTGAATTTACTCAATAGTCATTCATTTTCCAAATCGTATAGGTACTAGATGCCCTGTCCAGGAGTCGACGTGCTTTCAATAAGCATGCTCATCTAGCATATGCTACTCTTCTATTAAAGTATGTTTTCAATTTCTAAACATACTTTATAATTTTTTTTTACTAAAAGCAGGATAAACATACTTTATAATTAGTTTGATATTTTAGTGGTTGATGCGCAATTTTCATGTTTATTCTATAGTTATGCTGTGCTTGTAATTGAACAAAAAGACAATGAAGCACAAGCCCAGGTTCTCTCAGCAGCTCTAGAGGTACGTTTTTTGGTTTGTTTTTCTTTCTTCCTTCTTTATAGGAAGTATTGGAAGTACCTGCTGCCTTCGTGTCTTATTCATAAAATGTGAGCAAGGGCGGTTATTTTGGGTACTTACTGTTTTGTAGTGATGTCTATGAAAATTACTCATTTGCTGGGTGTTTGTGATACCTTTTCATCTAGGTAGGTAGGATCAGGGGTGAATCCAGGATTTCCGTCAGCGGAGGGCAAGATCTATAATTTTTTTTCAGAAGGGGGCAAAATAAAGCACATTTTTATATATACATGGTTATTTTATAAAAAGAATTTCAAATCGTATAAATACACGGAGATATTTTGCAATTTTTTTCGGTGGGGGGGGAGGGCTGCCCCCCTGACACTATATAGATCCGCCCCTGGGTAGGATACAGAAGAATATTTTCCCTTTTGTGTGTTATGTATTTTTTCACAATTTTGTTGGAATATTCTACTATAATAACACAGATCGCAGAAGACGGGACCCAAGACGTCGATTCGAGATATCGAGTGCTTGTTGCTATTGGATCTCTTGTATCCTTTTGCAGATTGTTAAAATTTATTTGTTTATATTTAATTCAAAAACTTGGGTACTCCAAAAATGGGTGCATTGGGGTAACTAGCTCATCTAGGTCGTTCAATTCATTGAAATTTGTGAAACGTGATTCACTTTAACTTTTGTTGCGTTTTTCAAGAAATCACTTTTCACCAATCTCGATGAATTGAACGATTCAGATGAACTAGAGTATTCAGTGTACCCATCTTTTGAAGTACCAAGTTTTTGCCTATATTTAAATATTATTGAAATAAGAGTTAAAATGAAAAGTAGATTAAATTATTAGATAAATAAATGTGTTCTTTCTTTAATTTTTCTCTTGAGATCTGTTTTACCTTAACCTAAGCGTGATACAGATGTTGGATGGGTCTGTGAAATCTATAGCCATAGATTTTGATGTGCAAAGTATTGCAAAAGACGCCAAGTTGTCCAAGGAGCCAAAGGTTTCTGAAGTGGCAGCAGATATTGAGAACCTAATAAAGACTACATAACTCTCTATCCATCTCTCTAAAATTGTAGGCAAAAGGGAAGTAATAGATGACAATGGAACATTCGGACCACCAGATTCGTGTTATTTCTGAAAGATTTAAATATCAAAAGAGCAATGGCTAAAGGTCATGCGTTTGAGTTTATAATTGTGTTAGTTTGAGAATCAGTTAGTTATTTGTCTAGTGATTAAGAACAATAGCTTTTACGTGAGAGGTCCTGAATTCGAAATTCGAATGTGGAATTTTAGATCATTTAAATTTGGTAACTTTTGACTCCCATGTTTATCTCAAAAAAAAAAATATAATTCTGTTTTTTTTGTTGTGGTTTATTCTAGTTCTCTGAATTTTATTTATTCCATACCAAGTAGCCCTACTGTGGAAGTCATTTCAACTAGTAGTTATCACAATACCATCTACCATTAGCTGCAGTCTCTTTTGCATTCAATATACAGAATTTTAGTTGTTTGATATATAGCCTAGAAAAATACTGATAGGTACTGTTGTGCTCATTCTGCATTACAAAAGTTTTTTTTTTTTTTGAAATAAGCAGGGAGCGTCTGTCACTTTCATTTTCATAGAAAAAAGAAGTTACAAAAAACTGAAAAATCCACAAATACACAAATTATCTTTTCGTGCACACCGACTAAAACTCTAATCTAATCTGATCAAACTATCTCCATCTCAACACTAATCATCTAAACTCAGTAACAAACAAATCTAATCCTAATTCTAATCTCCTGGCCCTAACATTTTGGTCACAGTCTCTCTACCCATATCAACTGGTACCCCTTCATATTCACCCGCTGCACCCGTACCAACTGGTATTAACTTTCTTCAGCTGGTACCTTTTGCCATTTAATCTCTGGCATCACTGCATACTGCTCTTACAGCAACATCCTCACTGTACCCAAACAGCAGCTCAGCACCTTACAATCTTCATCGGATCAGTACCAGCCTTCATGGAGGCGCCTCGCACCAGTAGCTCGGAACCATCGTCTTGCTGTCACTGGTACCGAGCTTCACCCCGACAGTAAGCTCTCCCTAGTCTCGCGCCTTTTCTGGTACCGCCGCCACGTCTGAGTTCAAGCTGGTCTCATCCAGCCATTGTCCTCGTCTCCCCCTCGTCACATCTCCAGTCTCCGAGTTGTGAAAGCTTCGTCGATGCCTTGCCTATATCGAGAGCAAGGCACGAATGACCACCTCCTCAACCAGTTCTATGACTCAGGATCCACCCGAACGACAGCTCGCTGAAACCTCTACCGATCTCATACGCCTTGGTGCCAGCCCCTCTGACAGATCCGTAACCTCTCCTATTGGACCAGTACCCCTTGCCACCACTCACCGTCACTTCCTTATTTCAATCTGATTTCACCTTCGATCTGCTCTCGCTGTCATCTCTTCCTCGTCAGATCCGACTGAGTGCTTTCCCTTTCTCGATGCTTGCTTGTATCGATAGCGAAGCTCGAGGTGCACCTCAGCAGATCTGAGATTTAGATCTAACCTCAAGTGCGGGCGAGGGTTCCGATAGATCTAGTTCAGAAGCTTCGGCATCGGCGCTCGCAGGGCACCAGGCAACTCTTCACGATCAACTAGATCTTCTTCGTAGTACTCAGCATCATTCCACCTCGATCTAGTCGGTTAATCGGCCTTCAATCTGTCATCTAATGCTCCTCTTTCGAATCTCCGAGCCAGGGGGAAGAGAAGATAGAGGAAAGGGAAAAGAGAAGAAGAAGGGGGGGAGGGAGGGAGGAGGGGGGCGGCGGGGGGAGGTCGGTGGTGACCTCCCCCGCCGGAGATCGCTCTCTTTTTCGCTTAATCTAGATGAAATTAATACCGATAAAAGAATTATGTACAAAGATAATGACCAATTCTGAAGTTTAATTCTCGCTTAATTTTTTCTTAGCCATATTAACAATTTGGAATGATAAATTATATTATATTTTTTAAACTTGTTTCAGATTGGCTTGAGATACCTGGTTCATTAATCCTTCTCCTAGTAGTCTCACCAGGCTTTTTTGCTGATACCATTCGCTATCATATCGTCAGTATACAGTATACTGATATGCTTGATCATTGGGTGCTACCTCCTCCAAGAGCACATCCGAGCTTCCGGTGGATTTCGTAATTATTTCACTCGAAGCCATGGCATCTCCAACACTCTCGGGATCATCCTTCTGATGGTCTATCCTGTCTGGCGATGCGTCTTGAGTTTCCTTTAAAGAAATTAATTACACGGCTTGTTCTTTGTAAACGATGCTTTGGTTATTTATTGCATTCGTCTTTTAAGTTATTTCTTTTTATTTAAGGCCCTCTTTGTATTTGTCTTTTTTAGTTGTGTTGCACTTGTTTTTTTTTAAGTCGTTGATGATATGTGGCTCCTTTCAAGTTTCTACTTTGTTTTCGTTGTAAATGAAACTGGATTCCCGTGTTTGTGCAATGTTCTCGATCAATTCGAATCGGAAAGAAAAGAGAATAGAAGAAGAATTCAAGAAATTCAAGAAACGATAAGGAATAGTTCAGCTCTGCTGAAACACAAGTTCTATTGATAAAAAATGTTCATCCCTGAGAATATCCTCTCTTAGCCTTATATAGGCCTTTATTTCTTACACATTAAGCAAAAGAAGATTACAAAAAAAGATAAGGGTATAACTGCAAAATGTCCAACGACTTATGCCTAACTCGTAACTAACTCAACATCCCTGAGTCTCTTCCTCTCCATTAGTTGCACCTTCTTTCGCCTCCAGTTCTGACGACTCGGTCCCAGCTGCAGAGTTCCAGCCCGTCTTTTTAATAATACCTCGTGGCCCCCATCTGTCAGTCTTAGTAATTAACTGACCTACCTGCCCCAATGATTTGCCCGCTCCCTTTTCTTCTTCCTTTGAATGCTTCTCCCCAACGGTAAGGTTCAGGCAACCCACTGATCGTTGCAGTTTGAATACAGAATGCCGATTTGTTTGGTTATGTACATGGTTTTCCCATTTAATTCCTACATGAATTCAATTGGTTGCAACGAGATTTGTGTAATGACCTGGATAGGTCAATTACTAGGATAGTAGTTGAATTTTAAGAAATGACAAGCAATTTGGGATTAAAAGAAGCTTTATTGAATGATAATGGCGATACAGCAGGAAGTAGACAGTACATGAGTTTTTGAGATTGCAAATCATAGACTAATTACCACTAATTGCCTTTATATATAACTAGGCAATTTACATTAAGTCCTACTAGTAAAAGTAAATACAAAACGATAACAGACAGTAAAAAGCATCTGAATTCTCTAACAAACTCTGAACGCGTCAACAACTACCCCTTCTTCTCATCTCCAGTTCTCTCGTACTGGACATCTCCTTCTGACGAACGGGCCCCACCTATAATTGGTACCGCGTCTTCACCATTTCTCATAATTGTTTTGGGTCCCGTAGTGGAAATATAACGTCGGCCCATTCCTAGTATTTGCTGACCCCTTACTCTCCTGAAGTGTATTAACAGAATTAACGGTCACGCGGCTGAATTGAGAGCTTAGCTGGGTTCCTGACATTGCCTCCCCCATGAGACTCAGCTTGTCCTCAAGCTGAAACGATGGAAATTGCTCCTTCAGTTGAGTGTACTCTTCCCAAGTGGCCTCATCCTCCCCTAGGTTAGCCCATTGAATCAACAATTCCACTGTCACTGCATTGTCACGCTTGACTACCCGTCTGCCCAGTACTTTTACTGGTTCAATTTTCAGTGATCCATCAGGACTCACAAGAGGCAATTGAGCTGTCAAAGTGACCTTAGCACCAATTTTCTTCTTCAGCTGTGAGACATGAAACACTGGGTGAATCACTGATCCTGCTGGCAAGTTAAGCTTATAGGCCACATTTCCAATCTTTTCTAATATCTCAAATGGTCCATAGAATTTCGGGCTCAGTTTAGGGCATTGCTGATGCTGTTTAACATAAATTTGCCTGTAGGGTTGTAGCTTCAGGTACACCCAATCTCCCACACTAAAGCTTCTTTCTGATCTCTTTTTATTTGCAAAATGAACCATTCTTTCTTGAGCTAAATCCAATTGGGTCCTGAGCAACTGCAATGCCTTGTGCCTTTCTGCTAACAAACTATCCACAGCAGCATTATTACTCTTTGGTAAAGTTCCCATAAGAAGTTGAGGTGGAGCATACCCATATAAGGCTTCAAATGGGGTGACCTTAAGGGTGGTGTGGTAATTTGTATTGTACCACCACTCAGCTAGGGGTACCCATCTGGCTCATTGCTTTGGATGTTGGAAAGTCATGCATCTGAGATAGGTCTCAATGCATTGGTTAAGCCTCTCAGTTTGCCCATCCGTTTGGGGGTGATAGGAGGTACTTAGGTTGAGTGTGACCCCCAGTTTGCTCATTAGTTCCTGCCAAAAATTGCTAACAAAGATAGGATCCCTGTCAGTAATGATCTTCAAGGGTAGCCCATGCAGTCTGTATATGCAATTCAGAAATACTTCAGCTATGTCTTTAGCTTTGAAAGGGTGAGACAAGGGTATGAGATGAGCATATTTTGTGAACTTATCAATGATGACAAGCAACACAGTTTTACCTTCACTCCTTGGCAAACCTGTGATGAAATCCATGCTAATTACCTGCCATGATCCATCTGGTACTGGAAAAGGCTGAAGTAGCCCTGGGGTGGCTACATGCTCCCCTTTGCTCATTTGACATATCTCACAGGTGCTGACGTGATCAAAGACATCCTGTTTCAGTTTAGGCCAATAAAACACCCTTTTAACTCTCTGGTATGTGCCAAGGATGCCTGAATGCCCTCCTATGCTGGAGTCATGCAGTGCCCCTATCAGTTTGTCTCTCCACCCATTGTGACACCCTATATACATTCTGCCTTGTTTTCTTATGACACCGTGGTGAATGGTAATTCCTTCTCCTATGGGCAAGCCTTGTGAGTAAAGGCTAAGGACTCCTTGAGCCCAATCATCACCCACATAACTCTCCTTTGTCTCTTCAACCCAGGTTGGTAACACTTCAGTAACAGCATGTAAGGTTCCTGCTTCTTGCACATGTAGCCTTCTAGATAGAGCATCAGCAGCCTTATTTTCAATGCCCCTTCTGTATTGTATAGTGTAATCCAACCCTAAAAGCTTACACAGTCCTTTATGCTGGGTGGTGTGAGTCAATTTTTGTTCCAGTAGGTGCTTCAAACTGATGTGATCAGTTTTGATTACAAAGGAAACTCCTTGCAAGTAGTGCCTCCATTTGGTAACTGCTGTCAGAAGTGCTAGCAACTCCTTTTCATAGGTTGACAGCTGTCTACTTTTAATTCCCAATGCCTTGCTGAGATATGCAATGGGTTTTCCATCTTGCATCAAAACTGCCCCAATGCCCACTTCACTTGCATCAGTCTCCAATACAAAGGGTTTGGAGAAATCTGGCATTGCTAGCACTGGTGCTTGACTCATTGCCCCTTTCAGCCTATTGAATGCTGATAATGCTTCCTCAGTCCATGTAAAGCCAGCTTTCTTTAGCAAATTGGTCAAAGGCTTGCTGATAATACCATAACCTTGGATGAACTTTCTGTAGTACCTAGTTAGGCCAAGAAATCCTCTTAATTCTTTCATAGTTTTAGGTATGGGCCAATTCAGCATTGCCTCCACCTTGCCAGGGTCTGTTGATACTCCCTGAGAAGATATGATGTGTCCCAGGTACTCAAGCCTTTGCATTCCAAATTCACACTTTGCCAGTTTTGCCCTCAGCTTCTGTGCCCTCAACACTTGTAAAACTAATGCTAAATACTTGATATGGTCCTGTAAGGTGGCATTGTAAACCAAAATATCATCGAAAAACACCAATACAAACTTTCTCAAGTAAGGCTTAAAAACCTGATTCATAAGGGATTGAAATGTGGCTGGTGCATTGGTCAAACCAAAAGGCATCACTTGGTACTCATAGTGACCCTCATGGATTCTAAAAGCTGTTTTGGGTATATCTGTTGGGTGCATTCGGATTTGGTGATAATCAGATCGAAGATCAATTTTAGAGAAAATGGTGGCTCCATGTAACTCATCCAAGAGATCATCGATTATGGGTATTGGGTACTTGTTTTTTATAGTTTGGGAGTTTAACTTTCTGTAATCAATGCATAATCGCCAAGTACCATCCTTCTTTTTGACCAGAAGGGCCGGTGAAGCAAAGGGGCTGACAGAAGGCCTAATGATTTCAGCCTTGAGGAGTTCTTCTATTATCTTGTCAAGTTCTAGCCTTTGGAAGTGGGAGTATCGATAAGGCCTTAGATTAACTGGTTGTGCATCAGGCTTAAGAAGAATTTGATGATCTATGGACCTTTGTGGAGGAAGGGTATGAGGTTCTTCAAACAGTTTAGAGAACTGATGCAGTATGTGTTGTGTTTCAGGAAGGACAGTTACCCTTTGTATTTCCTCCCCTACACACAACTATATATGGGCCATCATCACTTCACTCTCTGCTAACAATTCTTTATGCAAGTTAACCTTGTGGCACATGGTTACCTTAGCATCTTCACTTTGAACTTGTAACAGTACCTTCTTACCCCCTTGTTCAAACTCAATCCATTTCTGACCCCAATCAATCCTCATTGGTCCCAACTGTGTTAACCAATCCATTCCCAGTATGACATCATAGCCTTGGATTGGCAATAATCTCAAGTCTGTACTAAACTCATACCCTTGAATGGAGAAATTGAGGGATATACATTTCGAGTCAGTAACCAACTAATTCCCATTTGCCACCATCACAATCATAGGAATAGTTTGCACAATTTCACAATTTTGACTGTTCAAAACAGATGGATCCACAAAACTATGGGTACTACCACTATCCACCAATGCACAAACAGGTATTTTACCAATTTGCCCCTTGAACCTCATTGTATTACTAGCTGGGTTCCCTGCACTTGTTTGCATTGAAACTATGGCCTCTTCAGTGAGCACTGCACCAGCATGTTCTAACTCAGTTTCATTATCAAGGTTAACAGCCTGTAACACTTCCTCATCATCTCATCCTGTCCCAGCAGCATTTGTATTTTAATTTTGCATTGATGGCCAGGAAAGTACCTCTCACCACATTTGAAACATAGCCCAAGCGACTTCCTTTGCTCAAAGAGTTCATTCTTGGTAGTTGTATTGCTACTACTTCCCTTATACCCTCTATCCACAGTGAACTTAGGTAAGAAGGATGACTGTAAGGCTGGCTTGCCAGGAACCTTCATTCTTCTGTACTGACTGTCAACTGCTGCCTCCATGTGCAAAGCATACTCAAAAGCATCCTCAAGATTGTAAGGCTTAAAAGCTTTCACATATGGTTTAATTTCCTCCTTCAAACCCATTATGAAGGCATCAACATAATCACTATCAGAGAACTGCCTTCTCTCAAGTTGCAGTTTAGCTTTTACCCTTTCAAACTAGTCTAAATATGTCTCTACAGTTCCTGTCTGGTTAAGTCCCTTGAGTTCTTCTAGGGCACTTTTGGATGTGCCTTTCTGAAACCTCCTCACTACCAAACGAGTTAGTAGATCCCAGTCAGGAGGATCATGATCAATAATGTACCCTTCATACCATTCAGATGCCTTATATTTGAAATAAAGTGTTGCCAGTTTGGTTTTGAAACGAGGTGGGACATTGTAAAGATCAAAATAGCTGGTACACTTACGGACCCATTCCATGGGATTGTCACTTGTGAAAGATGGGCAATCAGATCTTGGAAGGGTATAACGATCATCGATTGGTCGAGGACCAGTTTGTACAGTGTGTCTGACATTGCGATGAGTTGAGAGAGCAAAATCTGGGTCTCGTTCTTCATCTGTACTGAGGCAGGGTTGTTTGTGGCCACGGAGGATTGCTTCCCATTTCATATCCATTGCTGCCAGCTGAGTTGTGACATGGTCCTTCAATTGGTCATGGCTGTCTTGGATTTTGAGATCAACGGAGCGAGCTAACAAGGTTTGAGCTTGAGCCTCTTTTTCTCGTATTTCTTCTAAAGCTTGATCAAAACGACGATCAATTTCAGATCGCATTTGTGCTAGCTGTGTGGCGAGATCCATGGTTTCCATGGTTGCTTTGCTACGAGTGGTTGGCATAAACGAAAGAGTGGTAGATCGTTGGCTCTGATACCAGATGTAATGACCTGGATAGGTCAATTACTAGGACAGTAGTTGAATTTTAAGAAAGGACAAGCAATTTGGGATTAAAAGAAGCTTTATTGAATGATAATGGCGATACAGCAGGAAGTAGACAGTACATGAGTTTTTGAGATTGCAAATCATAGACTAATTACCACTAATTGCCTTTATATATAACTAGGCAATTTACATTAAGTCCTACTAGTAAAAGTAAATACAAAACGATAACAGACAGTAAAAAGCATCTGAATTCTCTAACAAACTCTGAACGCGTCAGCAACTACCCCTTCTTCTCATCTCCAGTTCTCTCGTACTGGACATCTCCTTCTGACGAACGGGCCCCACCTATAATTGGTACCGCGTCTTCACCATTTCTCATAATTGTTTTGGGCCCCGTAGTGGAAATATAACGTCGGCCCATTCCTAGTATTATGTTCTTACTCCTTGCTTGGCCCGCTTCCTTATTTGCTGACCCATTACTCTCCTGAAGTGTATTAACAGAATTAACGGTCACGCGGCTGAATTGAGAGCTTAGTTGGGTTCCTGACAATTTGAAATAGGCAGAGGAGATGCTAGGTGTGAAGTCCTTGCTAATGTACCATGTGTCACTGTGACAGTATTATTTTGAGTTGAAATAGAAGTATTATTTTGTTTCCATTAATTTTTGCGTCTTTCACACGAAGAGCGGTGCTTAGAGTTCTCAAAATCGTGTTTGCGTGTCTAAAAAGGGCACGGAACGACACGACACGGTTAAGACACGGCACGGGACACGATACGGTACTGTTCATGTGTCGTGTCTTAAGTGTGTCGTGCTTAAGTTTCATACTATAGGACACGGCACGGCACGGTACGGTACGAAACGTTTACGAGGAAAGACACGACACGACACAGAACGACACGAGAATACGTCTTGAAACGACACATTTAGACACGACACGACGGCACGGGTAGGCACGAGTAGGTACGAATATGCACGGATAGGCACAGATATGCACGTAAGTTCAATTTTTTTTAAAATTTCCAACAAGAGTTGTAAATTCGTTCAACCTCTAAAGTAGTGCCAAGTGTCAATTTTTCAACTTTTATGAGTTGTGACTTATGACTCTAAAAAAAATGTACTAGAGGTCCAAAAAATAATTATCTATAAAATGTAAAGATTTTTTTTCCAGAATTTTATGTTCTTATATTTTTTTCTATTTTTAGTTTTTTTATTATTTTCGGCACGAATAAGGCACGTCATGCCAAAGCAACACAACACGAACAAACACGTCACAATTAGGCACGCACGGTTAAGATACGACATGTTTAGGCACGACACGTTTAGGCACGACACAGTTAAAACACGACACATTTAGACACGACACAGTTAAGTGTCTAAACGTGCCGTGTCTTAACCGTTTCGTTTCGAACCCTTCGTAGCGTGCCAAGCCGTGTTTGGAACGAAACAGTACGAAACGACACAAATTTAGAATACTAGCGGTTACCCACCGGATTAAAAGCTATTTCTTCATTCTTTTGATACAATAGCGAATCAATCTAAATTTATAACTCCTGATATAATCATCATAGAAAATCTTATTGGACTTTTGATGCCCCTATTTTTTTAGGTTTTCTTCTAAAAACAGGTTACAACTGTAAGAAAAACTAATAATTTAGAATTGCAGACTATGATTTCTCTAATTCGTACATGTTATGACAGATTTGATGCAAACAAACTTCGTATGTGCATTCCCTTGAGAAATTATAATCATAGTTTTGATATGTTGACGGCTCAAAACATTCTAGCAATCACAAGTTATTTGATAATCATCATAGATAACTTGATTTGTTGGATTTTTAGGGATCAATCAATCCGGTTTAGCATTCTGAGAGATTTGTATCCTTTAATTTTAATAGGAGCTGACATATGTGACCCTGATACTGTGATACCACAACAGTTCCGTTTATACCGTTTCATTTCGCCTGGAAGAAACGATTACGAAACTGTTTTTAATGTTTAGTTTCAGAAACGAAACATTAAAAATAAAATAAAAGTCCTTCCGCTTCAGTGCAATTTTTGTGAAATTCGCGTTCCGTGTTGAACGAAACGTCAAACGAAAATTTTATTTTGTTCCGTGGACCAACGAAACGAAAACAAAACGACACATTTTCGTGCCCGTTTCGCACGTTTGACAGGCCTATCTACAAAGATGTATAAGCATTTTAGTCCTTTCCACAACAATAGTTGCAATTAAAAAAGCGGGCTCAAAAGACTAAGACGAATAATAATACATCCCAGGTACTAAAAAGGCCCATATCATCTCTATTAAAATCCTTATTGGGCTTAGGTTAGTATCTCTCCAGTCAGTGTGAGCTCCAAGAAATCGCCGCTCGCTAGATCCTTACATATAGCGAAATTTCTCTCTATCCATTGATATCGCCGAGTCGCCGCCACTGGAAACCCTTGCAAAACCCTAGTATTTGTTGCTTTGTTATATATAGAGGTCGTGGCGACCTCTCGTTTCTCAATCAAATCGGGTTCTTTCGTTATGGTTTGAGGCTGGGTTCTTTACCATCTTATTTTCTCGCTAAATTTCGCATGATTTTTGTTCTTTTTCGGGTTGAGTTACGAGGAATTGGGATTAGTGTTGATTCTGTGATGAAGAAACAGATGACGAGTCCGAGGTGGTTCAAATCCATTCAATTGATCCACCATTACATGTGGACATCGAGGCATTTGTCTGAGACAAACACTCCTAAATCTTTGCGATTGTGCATGTTTTTGTTGATTTGAATTTCAATTATTTTTTTCATTGTGTTTTTTATCTTACGGCGTTATGAGGATACAGATGGTATGAATATTCCATGTTGAATAACCAAACCTCCTACTCATTCTGAACGCCAAAGAATGATTTGAAATTTCATGATAAATTTGTGTTATTATTTTTGTTCTTTTATGTATTTTGTTATTGTTTTTCGTCTCATTTTTTATGACATGGCGAAATTTGTTCTACTCCGGACAGTAACATTTTGAATTGGAAGGAGGACAGGGTCAAAGTAAATGCAAAGCTTGAATTAACATTCTGAAAAAAATTGATATTGTAGCATTTTGAATTGGAAGGAGGACAGGGTCATTAAATGCAAAGCTTGGATTAGCATTTTGAATTGTAAGTAAGACGGTCAAATAAAATGCGAAGCTTGAATCAACATTCTGAAAAAAAATTGATATTGTAATTTTGGATATTTGCATCTACTAGAAATTTGATATCAGAAAAAACTGGATATCATTATCATGATTTAAAATTGAACATAGATTATTTGTTTGTGTGAAACATGTGATTAATTTACCATTTTAATGTCTCTTGGAGACGAGAGAAAGGAGTGAAAGAGAAAGACGAGAACCTCGGTGGAGATGTCGCCTCTGATCTCCTCTCGCCACTCCCCTTTCCCCTTTTGCTCCCTTTCTCTTTCTTTTCCTCTCCCCCTCCCCTTTCTCCCCTTGGTTTCGAATAAAGTTGTTGTGAGGTGAATGTTGAGTGACAGATCGATCGAGCAACGAGCTATTGAAGATGAAGATTGTTGTAAGCCTCGTCAGATGCTTGTAGGGAGGGCCGGGCCGGACCTTACAAGGGCCAGGCCTAAAGGGCCAGGCCTAAAGGGCCTATGAAAGGACCGGGTAAGGGCTGGGTCTAAAGAGGGCTTAATAGAGGCCGGGTAATAAGGGCTTTGTTCTAAGGAAATAGGCTCGACCCCTCTAAGGTCCGGCCCCTATCAGGCCCTCGGGGTTGCAAAGGGCCGGATAAGGGTCGGGTAATAAGGGCTTTGATCTATTTTTTTAATTTTTTTTAATTGTGAAAGGGTTTGATAAGGGTTTGAGAGGCTGGCGTGAATAAGGGTTGTAAAAGGCCGGATAAGGGCCGGACGGAATCGGGGCTTGAAAGGGCCGGATAAATAGGGGCCTGTATTTTTGAAATAAGGCCCGGCCCTTTCAAAATCTTAATAAGGGCCGGATCAAGACCGGGTCTGACAAGGGCTTTACAGGGGTCGGGCTGGGGGCTGGGGGCTGGGGGCTTATGGCATATCCCTAGATGCTTGGTGTCGAGGCGTTTGAGATTGATTTGAGTTAGATTGAGCCTGTTTTTGGATTGAAATCGGGATTTCAGATTTGACTGCGGAGATGAGGGATAGAAATCGTGCCTTGCTTCTGATAAAGGTAGGGTGTTGAGAGGGATAGATCTTCCAGGTCAGAGATGAGGGAAGGATGTTGATTGCGAGAACAAGAGCGGTGAGGTCGGTGGTGTCTCATACCAGGACAAGCCGAGATCGAAGCAACTGATATAACATATTACTTAAAGATTTTGCTGCGATGAAAGTTTGCTTGGCAATGAGTTGATCCGACTGATCTAATCCGAGGACAAACCAATGACTATGGTGTGCTGAGATAGATACTAAGGAGATTATGTGCAAGATAGGTAATCTGAGGCATTCTATCTCCTTTCTTCTTGTCTCAAAGATGATAGTGCAAATTAGATCAGATCATGAGCTGAACAGGTCGGGTTGAGGTAGATATTTAGATCAGTTGGTGAGGAATCGACCATTGCTAGGCCACTTCGGGACTTAATTGATAAAGGTTGGTGCAAGGGAGAGATGAAGAGGTCTCGCATCAGCTGATAGCAGTTGTGTGGCATCACAGGTACAATTACTGGTATTGAATGGGTTGATTGGTAATTGAAAGAGATTGATGATGTGAGTTGATTGGTAATTGAGTTTCATCCAGATTGATGTTGTGTTGGAATTTTGAAGGGAGTTGATTCTTGAGGATAGCTGTTGGTGCAGCATGTGTTGTTGAGATTTGATACAGAGGGTATATTACTAATAGCAACTAAATATAGATTTGGATAAGCAACACCTAGATGTAAAATGATGTTGGTATAGATTGTTGCTATGGTTAGGGATAGCCTGAGGGCTAAAAGGTGGTGTCAAAGAGATTTGGGAATAGACTATGAACCTTGGGGATGATAGGGATGTCTTTGTCTTTGCTGGGAAATGTTGCATGTGACTAGTGATTAGTTAGTGGAAGTTTGCGAAGCTAGGCTCAGCCTCGATCAAGAGGAAATTTGGGGATCGCAAGGCACATATATAGCTAAGCGTTCTTGAAACAAATTACACTTAAGATTGGATGCAAAAGGTTAGCTAAGCAGCGAAGACGGCGGTCGATAGAAGCATGAGACACTTTGCTAGTGATCGTAGGGAAATCTGACACCTAAAGGTCTATTATCTAGATAGTTTTTTGAAGTGTGTATAGAAATCAGGGGGATAATTCTTGTTTTTTATAGTTGTGTTTAGATTTTTCTTAGAGATTGTTGTTCGGTAGAGAAGGTTAATTATTTGCAAGTGTGTTGGATTTTTTAGAATTACACTCAATAGATATAGAATATAGTAGGATTTTAGTTAGTGTACACGAGAAGATGATTCGTGTATGTGTGGTTTCAATTTTATAACTTCTTTTTTCTATGGAAATGAAAATGGCAGACTCTCATGCTTGTTTCAAAAAAAAATTACCATTTTAATGTGTATTAAAGAGGTGAATAGTTATTCTATCTGATTGTTCTAATATTTTGTAATAATTTTCACCTACGATGGTTAGTGTAATTTGAAATATTCAATCACGGACAATGTAATTTCAACATATGACGAGAACTGCTCTTAGTCTAGTGGTAAAAGAGCAACGAGCTTCAAGTGGAGGTTTCAAGTTTAAAATCTAGTGAAAGTCAAAAGCCACTGGAAAACTCTAAATCACTTTGAATAATATTTGAAAGCAAAAACCACTCATCTATTTTTCAAAAAAATTTCAACATAGGACAAGATGTAGAATATTGACATCAATTTTTCACGGACAAGTTAATTGATTGTGTAGAAATTTTCAGGGGCTATCAGTTAAAATCTTGAAGTATGTTTTTATAAAGAATATTAAATTATAATCATTAATTTAAAATAACATTTCAATTTCAACTAATGTATCAAAGGTGAGTAAAACTCTGAAATCTTTAAGATCGTCGTTCGGATTAATAGGTTAGGCTTCCATAGAAATAGTACCTTAGAGGTTACATCATAAATATAGTTAAATCTATAGGTTAAAAAAGAAGGAAAGGAATTTCGATGATAAACAGTTCAGTGTTTTTGATGGATCGACTTTTTTTAAACCCAAACGTCAACACGCAACAACCTAAGAGTAAATATTATTGCAACATTCTCATTCCAATATATTCAATACATAAAATAATTCAACTACCCTACGACTAAAAAAGAAAAAATTACAAACTCAAAACTACTATTCCATTCACACAATGTACACAATCTACAGAGAAGAGAGTAGCTCCCGCATTTCATCAACTGATAGAATATTCTCATTCCCGTATATTCTCACCACTGTCTGCACAAAGCTGTCATATTTGTCCAGGAACTCTTTCTGAAACATTTAAAAAGTTGCATATTACCAAATAGAATATCAAACCAATCCACGAAACTGAATAGCAAACCAAATCCCCACAAATCCACAATAGCTCCTTAGTATCACAGTTTGATGGCCATTGGCCAACAACACCAAATAATTTACTATTTAAAAAAAAGAACTAAGGATTCTCAAAATTTGCACCCAAGTACTCGTCCCTTTCAGTTGACACAGCATTTTTATTAATCTTGGATATTTATCCTTATTTATCATGGGAATGGTGGTTTTTTTGTGAACTAGAATATCTTTCATATGGTATGTAAAAAAACGAAAAGCAATGCCTAATGCATTAGAATAGATGGGAATATTTGTCTACATGATATGAGGAAAAAGGTTAAACAAACAGTGTTTTTGAATCATATTTATCCGCCAAACTGCAATAACCATGATTCAGAATGCAGATGGGACGTATTGGACAATCAAAAGGAACATTTTTTATAGCAAATAAAGCAGACCATGATTCTCTCACTTAGCCTAATACAGAAGGGCATATTAAGGCAAAATCTATGTAGGATGACAAGAAAGTTTGAGGTTCCAAACACCTCCAACTTTCATGCCTCTGCTTTTGAGTTCTTAATAACAAGAATTATATATTACTTCCGCCTCATGCACATAATAATTATGATATTTCAACTCCATTTTGTTAGGAACTGATAAATTTCAAATTTAACATCTAAAAACTCATCCATGTTAGTGCATTTTCGCATGCTCATCATGCGAGCTGGAATGTCGCAATCTTTTTACCAGTTTATCTGCCAACGACTTTAGATGTTCAGTTATTGGCGTTTTAAAAATGAAGGCATGGTAAATGCCCCAAGAGTGGAGCTGTGGAGGCATTTGAACACTGAAAATATTACCTTGCATTTCTCCCATAAGGAGGGAAACAACTCCTCTGAGGTCAAAGTCCTTTGCAATCTCCTGTACATAGCATGTATTGACTTGTCTATCTGCGATACATCCCAGGAACAAGAACTTGATTACATATGCAAGCAAGCACTATGTGCTTATTTATTAGTCAGCACAATGTTGATTTTCTTCTAATTGTCATTGCAAGTTTAAGAATTTGGCCTCATTGTTTCAATTGGAAATTAATTAAATAGATATGAAGGTAGTTAGTAGCTTACTCCGGATAAGCTGGTTTTGATCACCTTCCTCAATTCTGATTTTGATAGACCCAGCTGGAATGGTATCTGCATTTTGAAGAATAAATTTATGTAAGCGGAAAGGGGCAAGCCACATGACTTATTTTTTAAGTGTTTTAATCATATTTGGAACCCACACTCTATTTCAACATGCTTTCAACTTTTAAGTAATAATACAATTCAATTTAACTAACCTCCTCGGGTGTAATTGTGAAACTGAGCTCCTCAATCCTCCGGTGAAATTCAAACAGCCGGCTAAATTGCTGAAAAGTACACCATTTATCAGATGTGTAATTTAGGCATGACAGAAGCTAATGCTGCATGTTTGAATACTTCATCTGATAACTATTTGAGTTTGGTATTTCAAGTAAAACCACAAACGGTAACTAGTTAAAAGGAAAAGAACAAATACACATCTGATATTCAGTCAGATGGTTCTTGGATTTGATACCGTGAAGTCAACTGCAAGTATAACTAGTAAAAAAGGAAAGAACAAATATATACTCCAGTAATGATGCCACCAATATGGCGAGTACAGGCCAGTTCATAAGCTTCGCTGGCTTGATGATAGAACTTCGCCAGTGTTGGTACCACATTTGCCAGATCATACAAACTACAAATATATCAAACAAAAGACATGAGCTGAACTGCTGAAGCAATGACAGGTAAATAAGTTAAAAGTTTCTTTTGTATGTTTGTTTCTTACCTATTCTGGAAAGCTGCATAGTTCTCCAATAATATAATGTCAGCTACTTTCGGGTCACCACTTTGAGCGATCTTTTCTAGAGTTGCAAACATAGTGTTCACCTGTTCATCGGGTTAAAAAAAATCAGTAATTTGTGCACAATGGAAGTTACCAAAATATTATGTTGCCTAGAAAGGTCAACTGATGGATGTTAGAAATCGTGTAGAAGGACATACAAGTTTGGTATATGCCTTGTCCACTAGTTCTCTGGATTGACCTTGGATATACTGTTCCATTCGTGTGGCAAGAGTCGCAAACCTAAATACAGCACAGAAATACTATATATTTCTTGTTCTAGTGAAATTCAACAAAACCATTGAAATTATGTCCACTTAAAAAAAACCTTGGTATATAGGATAGGACTCCCATCTGACGAACATTACGTTCGTTTCTCTCAATCTGGTGGCACGCCTCCTCGACAAACTAGAGAAACAGCATAAGTCATTATTGCTAAACTTGAGGAGTTAGTACGTTTATAGGTAATTACAGGGAAAATAGACTTACGCGACCAAATTGAACAGAAATTTTGGTCTCCAAATCATGGAGTAATTTACGCACGAATCCAGCAGCATCAGCCTTCTGACCAGAGAGATATCTTTCTGTGATGCCATGCATTGATATGCACCGTAAAGGGTCTATCTTGTATGCCCAATCTACAACAGCATAAAAGTCCTCCTATAGTAGGAACAAGAGAACACTTTAGCAACAAAGAGGAAGTTTAGTCTTTTTCTCTATTATTAACCCCTTCCCAGATGCTATTTATTTGAAAATGCCCGGAAGAAAAAAAATAGCCTGAAGGTAATTTTGCAGATTCTCTTTCAATCAAAACAACAAAGGGAAAATACAACGTACTTGAATGCCATCAAGCAACTCTTGAAGAGCTTCATTAAGTGTTCCCAACTCTACGGAGGCACTATCTGAATTGATTATGATGAAATGCTATTATAGCAATCTAAAAAAATGCTTATTGAAGAATAGAAAAAAGAAAGTTAGACAGGTGACATCGTATGAGATTAAAAGTACCAGGTTTCATGTCATTTTCATCAGGATCCATAATGCCTAAATCATCCTCGTCATCGTCATGTTCCTTTGCACCTTTCTTATGTATAGCTGGACCACCAGTTGGGACAAGTGCTGGTACTTCAAAGCACATGAAATGAGCAAAGAATGAACTCTGTAGATAAAAAAATCTCTAATGAGCTAATAAGCCAAAGCAGCATAATTGATATTGTACATTTTTTTTTTACTGCAAGTCCCTGGCACTAGTAATATGGTCATGTTCCTTTTCCTCTATGAATCTAGCTTCAATATGAAGAAAAATGACATATCATTCATATTTTAATTTGGGTGATGCTAACAGCCCCTCCTTAACCGTCCCCCTCTTGCGCCCCTCACTAGAAGACAAAAGCAATTAATGTTCTGTTCTGTCTGCTCATGTTCCGCTCTGCTCTGTTCGTTCCCATGCATGTCTTTATATTTAAGTCTGAAGTCTTTATATTTAAATTTCCAACAAAAGTATTATGTCCACCCTATCGCTCCCAATTCTTTATATTAATGCAAGCCTTTGTTTTTTTGCTGTAAGTTTTTATATTAGAAATTTTGCAGTTATTTTTTAGCAAATTTAAATATAAAGACTTGCATGCAACAATATATAGAATTTGTTGTCCTAATATAGATACTTGCAATTTTTGCACTCGTTTCAGTTTCGCTCTGCTCTATCTATTTTGTCCGCTTTCCTGCATGTCTTTATATTTAGGACTAAAGTTTTTATATTACTGTAAGTCTTGATTTTTTTGTTGCAAGTCTTTATATTAGAAAATTTTGCAGCAGTTTTTTAGCAAATTTAAATATAAAGACTTGCAAATAACAATATATAGACTTTATTGTTCTAATAAGACTTGTGACAATTATGTTGCAAGTCTTTATATTAAAAATTTTGCAACAGTTTTATTGCGAATTTAAATATAAATACTTTAAACCAAAATATAAAGACATGCAGTGGAACAGACAGAGCAGAGCAATAATTTTTTTGTCTTCTAGTAAGGGGCAGTTAAGAGAGGACATTATATTTACTCTTTTAATTTTGCTTATGCTGATATTACTTCTTTTGATTTTTAGGCACAAAAATACAAACTGCTAAAAACACAGATATAAAGCATAACAAATAAATTGGTCCTCTTTTCCTAGTAACTAATCCAAGTTTACAGCTTACTGAATATACTTTGAAGTTTGATATGAAACCCCAGGAATTTCAATTTAAGTTAAAGACTTGGAGAAGAGAAACTCCCAGGAGACTTTGAGCAATATTTTGAATATCTTACAGAATATCATCCCAATCTCTGTTCTGACATGGGGTTCCATCAACAAATATTTACTGCTGTTGCTGCCAGTTGCAAGGACAATATTTCGGTGTAATTATGCAACTATCATATCATAAGTGGGTGTTATTTTCTAAAGCTCTATTGTTTAAGACTAAGACAAATCTATGAATTGGCCAAGGGCAACAGAAAAAAGTTCATTTAAATATTACAAATTTAATAACCTCATCAACAAGGAGAGGGATAAAGATGGTAAGCATCTTTGCATAAGCCTCAGAGACGGTAGAAGTGTCGGCACTGTTTGGTGGCTGGCTAGCTCCAGTAGATCCTTCCATCCATACTGTTGGGTTCCTTGATGCCTTTGTACTTGCTCTCAGTTCATTTGCAAATTCACGTGCCTGACCATTTTTATAAGAGTTTATCAACATTTTTTTCATACCCAATTGCAAATTTTATGAACATTAGTGGCAGCAGATACAATACAAGTACAAATACTGATAACAATACCAGAATAATAACAACAATACTTAATCATGCAGTTATGGTTTTGCAACAAAAAAGGTTGAATGAATGATCCTAGTCTCGTCTATGTTGTTAGTTAGCACGATAGATAGTCAAGATGATATAGCGAAAATTAAAGAGCTTTCTGTAATCATTAAAAGTGCACACAATGTCCATTTTCAGTTCATATTTTGAAATTAAGAATTCTGACATATGAGAAATTCTTACATCTAATTAGTAAAATTTTTGACATATGAGAAACTGTACAGAACTTCTGTTTGACATACTTGAGCAGTGAAAAAAATAAACTTTTTTTTTCTAAAAGGCCAAGGAAATAAATTGTGTACCTCACGGCGGAGAAGCAAATTGAGAGACTGGCAATATGCCTTCCTCAGAGGGCCTAAGCTGCTCCTGTCTAAGCTCTAAACAAAAATTAATTGGAAATATTAGCTTGAACAAGAGAAAAAAAAGGAACAATAGCTCAAAGAGTGAAAAAAAAACCTTCAAGTGCTGGAGAAGCCTGGCATATGTGCGGCATTTATACCTCAGATCAGCATGATCTGGCCTCTTCAATTGCCCTCTCTATTAACCATTTTAGGGAAGAGATCAAATTTGAAAGTTTCAAACTAATATCTAGACAATCACCCATTTCAAAAATTAACCTGAGAGAAGTAGCTCTTGTCACTTATCATGAAATCTACCAAACTTGAGAAATAGTTTCTAAGAAATTCTGATGCTCGCTTAACGAATGTCGTCTTCAGCTTTTCCAACTCTGCACGCTTTTCTCTGACCTGAACAAATGTATCCATGTAAAGAGCATATATTCTTTTACTACAGACTGAACTTATAGGCAACTCAACAACTAGAACGTTAAAATTCTTCTACTTGAATTTACCAACTTTTGCAAGACAATCTAAAAGTTTGTGCTTCATTAAAATATAATCAACATATACCTTAGATGCAGATTGTCAACAATATCAATACAAGCTACAAAAATGCACTTATCAAACCGTGATACTATAAAACTGATTTTGCTGAAGTTTTTACAGCACTCAATTTGATAAAACATTTCTAAGTTATAACATAACATTTAAAATCAACTTTGCATTATATACCCCAATACAGTCAATGGAATAAATCATAGAGTTTGTATTTCATACACCAAAGTAGAAGCTTTAGTACAAACATGTTTCTAGTAAACATCATAAAATTAAGCAATTGGTAGCATTGTTCAAATACTAGAACATCTTAACAACTATGCTAAAATAATCTACTCATACCAATTTTCCATTTTAACAGAGCCTGCACTGTAATAATATATCTGTAATAATATATTCAGCAGGCCATATATAAAGAAGTGGGGATCACAAGACAGGTCATTTGAACAATCTTGACAATGAACTTTCAAATACACTAAAAGCATCTTAATAATAGAAGGAAAAAAAACATTTACAGGCATATTAATAAAGCTTATAGATTGATTGAATTTCAAATTTCTTACAATTTGAGTATCATTTGATACTCCATCAAAACAGTTAAATATGAACAGTTTAAAAATTATGTGAAATTTGATCATTTTTATAAGAGTATTAAATAACACTCAAATTGCATGAAATTTGAAACAGTCAATCTACAAGTCCAAGAATATGTCAATAATTCCTTTTCTATTTTTAAGATGTTTGTCTAATTTATTTCAAAATCCATTGTGAAGATTGCCAAACTAACCATTGTTAGATGATCACCCCTCATATTAATACCAATATACTCTATGGAAAATACCAACAAGTTAATATTTCATACACCAGGGTAGAAGCTTTAGTAGTAACAAGCCTCAAGTCAAAATATCTGAAATTAAGCAAATGGTAGCAGTGTTCAAAAACTGATATGCTTATATCACTTCTCCATTTACTAACAGCACCCAATCTCTGATATTAAATTTAGCAGGCAATATATACCACCACTATGCTGATACCAAAATCCTTTAAGATCATGCTAAAAGGGAACAATTCTACAACAGTTTAACAACATAAATTGAAAACACCCTAAAGGCCAGGCCTAAACTGCTAATTCCACTGCCGCTTTGGACGTTTGCTTATCACGCTATGTAACCTAATATCCAAACATGAATATAAATTGGGGAGAAAAAGAAATTTACAGCTCGCATGTTGGTGTAGGAGGGATCAAGATTGGGAACTTCAATACTGTGAATGGCTCCTGCCAACCATTCGCACGCCTCTACATTTTTAAGCATTCGTGACTCTTCAAATGATCCACCAGTTAGAGATGCAGCAAACTACAGCATTGATTAAAAGGATGTGAACTACCAAACTACAACTTCAACATCAAGTAAGTGCAGAAGGGAAGAAATGTGAACATGCCTCTGAAGGAATACGCAAGCGTTCAAGCAGCTTGTCAAGCTCCCCAATAAGAGCTTTATTATTAACAGATTGCATCTCCAACTTATTGTTGCGGGATTCAATCTACAAGATATAACAAAGATGATCGTGACTGAGAACTCGAAATTTAAGCCACAGGACACGAACTCTTGGTTATCCCAGCCAATTGATCTTTCCACTGAAATAAATAAGTAGCGAGGCTTCAAGGTTTAACAATTCTTGTAAAATTTCTAAACAAATAATTTTGATGTTATTCTCGATTTCTGGTAAATTAAATGGGAATGGAAATATTCATTTCAACCCAACACTCAACCTGAACCCAATATCAGTCATTAGCCAATATTTCAAATTCAGCTGCCCCTGGGCCATAATTTTTAAATGAGGGTTCAAATGTCTCCATTTGTTTGAGCCTCCAAATCCACACCATTAATCAAGAATAGTGAATGGTCTAGATTTAGGAATAAAGGCTTTGTTGTTGTTGTTGTTGTTGTAGTGAATGATTTAGATTTAGATGCATAAAAATGTGTGCATGATGAACGGTGTGGATTATGGAGGCATTTGAACCCTCTTTTTAAATTCCAGATTGTACATGTTATTATTCTTTCTGAAATTTCCGAGTAAAAAATGGTTCAAACCAAGAATAACCCTCTTTCACCTTGTTCTTTCTTTTTTAATTATTTTCCACTCAATTGACTAGAATATGATCAGTGGTTGTGGATACTTCATGCTGATTTTTTTTTGTTTTATTAGTTTCCATGGATGCTGAAACAGTACCCAAAAAAAACAAATTTTGATCCATATTCTTATACT
>CAXKVX010003125.1:0-17769 GCA_964058865.1 Eleocharis quinqueflora
CGAAACAATTTAGAGGTCAGCTTGTAAATCTATATAAAAATTTATATTAACAAATTAAGCACGTAGAAAATGAGGACCGACTCATTCAATACATTCTATATCAACCTTCTTCTATTTTCTTTGGGATTTTTTATTTTTCTTAAGATTATTCTCAAATATTCTTGTTGTCATGTATTTATGTGGCAAGCATATAACACATTAGAGCACAATAGGTAAAAAAAATTACATTTCCTAAAATAGTTCACAACAGTTTTCGCTACATATCACCCATCGCAAAGAGATTTATGGTCGAAGAGAAAGAAACGATGGCTCAGAATCTTGCGCCACACAACTGAAGCCACGTTGTGCATGGTAAGAGTCGAATTATTCACCAATTAGTGGGCAGTGCAAAAATATTAGAGCATCTCCATCACTGAAACTCTTGGAGTTTAATCTGACGTGGCAGTTTCTAAATGAGTTTCAGGGATGTAGATGAGTTTCTTATTAGAAATTTTGCTCAAGAGTTTCTTATTTAGCAACTATGCTTTAGAGTTTATAAACTCTGATGTGGCTTAATCATTGGCTAAAATTGACCGGTCTCCCATAATATTGGTAATATTTGTTGACATGACAATTTAGAAACTCTAACTTTTCAGTTTTAGGGATGGAGAGTTTAGAAACTAAAGAAAAATTAAATTTCTGAAATTGATGTGGCACTAGTTTAGAAACTCCAAGAGGTTTAGAGATGGAGATGCTCTTAGTGTCAAAATAATTTTTCATTTTAGACGCACCTCACATGAAATCGGATCTCTTAAGCACAACACTGTTCCAATGTAGGATATGTGGATCGTTGAAGCGATCCGATGATTTTCTTTCCTGAAACTTAATTCCACATTAACTTAATTCCACTTGAATTGTGCAATTAGGGTATTAATTGAATTGCTTGTGTAATTGCTTGATAGAAGTGTGTTTGTGCGAATTGAAATTGATTGAATTGGTGTATTGAGCTATTGTCTGTTGAAATTGAATTGGTGAAAGTTGCAATTAGGACCTCGTAATTGTTATTAAGTCGAAATTAGTCATAACCTAGGCCGCCTAGATTTACAAAGTGGTATCAGAGCGGTGTTGTGCATGAGAATTAGGAACTTTCTTAATTGCAAGCTAAGATCAATTGTAATACCTACCAAATGGCCACCACCACTTATAGGCATGTAGCTTCACCTCCCATATTGGGTCAAGGGTGCAAAAACTTCAGTTATTGGAAAAGGTGCATGATTAACTACCTAGGCATCATGGACCTTTTAGATGTTGTCAACACCAATTATATACCGAAATTTTGTGCAAAAATGAGTAAGTTAATTGTTCAATCTCTCTTAAAGAAAAGAGAGAATGACCAAGCGGTTAATGTCATTCTAGCCTCAGTGCATGAGTCAATGACACCGATATTTGGTGAGACTAGTAACGCATATGATATGTGACATATCCTATTGAGAAAGTACGAGGGCAATGACTTGTTGAAAAGGTCAAGGGTTGTCGGTCTCCAATCTTTATTTGAAAACTTTAGAATTGGAGACAATCAGTCTATAGAGGATATGTATACAAGGATAACATTCTTAGGAAGACTACATGAGCTCCTTGGAAGCAATGCACAATATTAGGGAAGTGTCATTCACTCCCGAAGAGATCTATTCATTCCTTAAAACCTTTGAGGAGACTCTTCATCAAATAAGAGAAGATCAAGAGAACAAACTCGTAGCACTAGCCGTGCAAAATTCAAAGCCATACAACAACCCCAAATCCTACCATAACCCTTTATCATACACCAACCCCTCATCCTCAAATACAAGAACCCGTTTTGAGAGTAGTCCCTTCAAGGACTTTGGCCAAGATCAAACAAGGATATACCAATCCTCATCAAGATGATCCAATGGCTATTTGCTTATGAGAGACGGCTTAACTCCTAAAGGGAAGAGGAAGGAAAGAGAATAGTATGTTTGATGTGTGACAAAGAGGGTCATACGATTCACACATGCTTTAGGATATTTCCTCAACTGAAATCACGAGATGGGTGTCACAGCCGATATTTTTCGTACTGTATTTTATTATTAAATAAACTATTAAGAAGAGATATTATATACTAAATCATAACTTGTTAATCAATTTTGTTAAGAACTCTTTCAGCAATAATTCATCAAATTCATATAATATCTCTAATTCCTGAAATGATCTAATATATCGAAATATATGGAGTTATTATAATCATACGAAACAGAGACATATTTTAATTGCTAAATTGGTTTCATCAACAAATGTGCTTATATATTAAATGAAAACTAATATTCATAAGAATGATTACTAGATAAAATAATAACGAGGATATGAAATTTACAACCTTGATTAGGAATAAGTAATTACCTATAGTTAGCATTTTATTTCTATAAAGAAACGTTTTATTTTTATTAAGAAATTGCATAAAGGAAATTGAAGTATAAGTGATTCTCTGTAATCGTGCATTAAAAATAATCATACGAATGGTGAGTTACAAATACTCTAAGACACCAGTTAATATATGTGGTAATAATTCAAGACATTAATTAAATTGAACAAATCAAAAGATGATAGAACTTTGCAGATGACTCGTTATACAAATAAATCGCTACATGGTTGATTACATCACTTGCCATAGAAGATCCAACATAAAACAAAATAATAATAGAGGGTTCACCCTTGGATCAAACCGGTTGGAACCAACTCTTCCTCTCTTTCATTTTCTCTGTTCCATGTGTGCGATGCGCTCGATGCCTCGATGCATCCATCCAACCCACTGTGTCGATCCGCATCAACTTGGCGCCGACGAAACTGTCGCCTCAGCCTCATGTCACTCCATAACCTATCACAACCCTTGATCTCCATCGCATTTACTTTCCTCCTATCTGATCCCTCCATCTCCGATCCTATCCCCTCATTAATCGCTGGAGACAGGTGGTAACCTCCTGTTGAGTGTTCACCTTACCCACGGTGACTCACCTCCTTTCCTAACCGCCTCATTAGAATATAAATAAGCCCCCTCTTCTCTCTAGGTACCCATCCAACTTCACTACTTGTACCAGAAAGAGATGCGAGAGGGAGAGGGACAGGGAGATGAAGAAGACATGCCAAATTGATCCTTGGCTCTATTCATAAATCATAACAGCCTATGCAGTTGCTACTTGTAATGTTCTATTCGGTACACTTACAACTCTAAACTGTTTAATTAGATAAAGTGATAATTAGTTAAACGACTATACGAATTGATTTCTGTTTTGTTATCTAGTTGTTTGAGTAGAATTAATAGTGAAGTTGGGATGAGTAAGGGTTTAAAACAGTATAGTTCTGTTTCTGATACATATTTTGGTTCTAACATATAGAAAAATACAGTTTTCAACTTCTGTTTTCGGTTCTGGTAAATTCTGACACTTTCTGACACTTTCTGGGGTCTGTTCAATGAGTTTTCAGGTTTCAAAAACGTTTCTGCAAAGTTTCAGGGACTGTTATATGATTTTGCAACTTTCTGTACAGTTTTCGGGTTATTTCTGCACATTTCAGGGGTTTTCAGATAAATTTCCGTCCTCAGAACAAATTTCTGTACATACTGGTAAATTACAGGGGTCTCTGTGCAAATTATCTGGTCTGACAAGGCTCAGGGACTAAACTGTGAAGAAAGTTCAAAACTGATTAGAAAATAGTCCCTGGGCAGGGACTGATTTGCGACAGAACACAAAAATTAAAGGAAAGAATCATTTCAATAAGAATTTCATGGAAGTGCTTGTATTAAAATGTAGAAAATCATTAAGTAATTTTGTAACAAGACAATTACTAAATTACAAATGCATAAAGAATAAATGGTATATTATGTCTTGATTTAAGGGAACAAAATTTTAGAGTATATGTACATATATAGCTCTAAATTATAGTTTCGTTATGAGTACATATAGTGAAATATTATACTACTTAGGCATGAATGTAGTTACGTGACTAAATAAATGTATCATTCTAAAGTACCTTATATGATAATTTAGTCACACAAATTTATGAGAAAACTTGTGAAGAAATATATCAAGATATATTTGTGTTTTAGTAGATTTATAATTTAGTAACTTCTAGTATACATGGGACAATAGAGTTATACTTTCTAATGCATTTAATATGTGATAATGAAACCATAGTTACATGATGTATGGAAAATAAATTTGTGTTGGATGTATATGGTGCACTGATGAATGTTGAAGAGTATGGAAATATTCGTTAACTTTTCTATCATGAAATGAATTTATCACATGGTTAGATAAATAGATGATGATAACCTTGTTTATGTATGCTTGTATTTGTTTAGTAGTTAAATGCATAAGCATTTATGTTCCCTGACATCCTGTTGGGTTGGTAACTAGAGTGTTGTGCTAGAATTGTTTTATTTTTATTAGTGCTAGTGTTTAGTCATTATAAAAGTAATGGGTTATTGTGAATTGATTATAGTATTACATGGAGCTGGTACACTTAGTAGCTATTTACTTCTTGCGTGGGTAATTATTGGAATTCAAGATGTATATGCTTTTCACAAAATCTCTTATATTCTTGTGAGTTTAACTAAATCCGATTAATTTTTGTAATCTATGTTAGTGTAGCTGAGTATCTTTGATTTTCTTATATTCGGTAATTGGGTAGGGTTGCAATTAAGTTTCTAGTCTTTCAAATTTTAACGTCAAGACGAAACACATAGAATAATAAATAAATATTTGTTCAGTATTAATAGTAATTAACAATTGAACAGATAAAAAGAATACGGAAAATCAGACAATCAAGACTTGGAAACAAGAAACTGACGATAAAGAATCAAGAAACGAATCTACTTGATCAGGTGCGGAATTACGTGAATTTTTATTAAATTTGGTAATTAGAATTAAATGTTACGTAATTCAATTTGACTCGGAATTATGGAACTTTGCATATTCTGAACTTTGTCTGAATTTGTTCTGCATATTATTAGAAATAGATGCCCCAAAACTATGAAACATGTTGATAAGTAAATATTCGATTTGTGATAGATGAATCTGACTAGGTGTCTAGTTCTGATTGATATGTGTTTTCCGATTTGTCTGACTTGGCATTTCAATTGAGATCTGTGTTGTAAGATTATTGATCTATTTGAAATCTTGTCCGATTTGACTTTTCTGGAATTGAGAGTCTGATATTTGAATTGATTTGGAAATCTACTTGATCTGTCTGAAAGCTCTGAAACTCTGTCTGATCTGAAATGGAACTTGGAATTGAAAGTTTGATTATCTCTGTCACTACCGAGATGCGGTTGGCCCCCGATTTCGGTCGTACGTTAGCGCTAATAGTATTGGTTACTTCCCCTGTACAGCTCTCGTGAGATTTAGTCTCCTTGTATACTTGAGCTAGGAAGATCTCCTGGAATGACGTCTGTTTGATCAACAGACGGGAGATAGTGACTCGGTACGAGATACATGTGATGTGACTTGTGATTTGATCTGAGATAGTGAGAGATACATGTGGTGTGATTTGTGTTCTGACTTGATCTGATGAAACTTGATACAAACATCTGTTCTGATTGACTTGATTTTCTTATATCATATACTTGATATGATGGTTCTTCTGTTATCCGAGGTGATAGATTCGATACAGTAGTTCTTTGATTCTATTATCTGAGATATTGGTATTACTTGCATTACTCTAGTCAGGTTTTACTTTCTGATTATTTATCTTTCTTTAATTCTAATAACTTTATTTAGCATAAATCCACGTACTGGAACTAAAATCCGCACTGAGATTATATCTCATCCCGTACTTGCTGTATGTTTCCACATGGATGTGGGTTCCAGGTTATTCAGAGATTGCGAGGAAAGACACAAGCGTTGGTCTAGAAGACTAAGAGAAGATTATGTAAAGTAAGTCTTGTGAATACGGTTGTCCAGATTTACCAGACCTTACTTGTATTAGGTTAGCACCGTGAGATTGATTGTTGGGTTAAGATCTTAAATCTACCCGAGATCCTGGTTATATTGTAAAAGATTAAATGAATAAAATAAAAAGTTGTTAAAAATTTTAGACATTTGCTCTGTTTATTATTATCTTCTGTATTAAGAAGGAATGGCCTTGCGAATATTTAAGATTAAATATTCGCGGCATCACGGTCGGCTGCGGGCCGTGACAATGGGGGTGAGCAAAAGGGGGGGGGGGGGGGCAAAAGCAAGACGAGTTTAAGGGAAGGAGGAATCCAAAGGCTATGCAAGCCGACACATGGGTAGAGGGCGACGACGAAGGAGATGAGTGTGTAGCGAAACAAACAAATGAATCCTAAACTCCCTACGCACTCATGATAATGGTTGATGAAGAGTGCAACATGAAAGACGATGAGGAGATCAAGACAAAGGTTGACCTTGATGGTATCATCTCCAAGAATTAAGTTACCGGCCCGGGGGTGATCAAACTTATCAAAAGGTTCGCACGAGTTGAGCGAAATGATGAAGTGGAGGAAGAGAAACCGGTAGAAAAAGAGCAATCGGTAGTTGAAGCGCTCAAGGATGATGCAAGTGCTTCAATCTCAAACGATGAGGCAAATGTATCCCTAAACACTAATGAGGTTAAATTTTGCCTAGGATTTGCATCTGAGGACGACTCAGATGAGGATGAGGATGATGATGAGCATCCTACCAATAATACAAGCATTCAAACTAATGAGAACTCCTTGAAACTCGAAATTCTTAGGTTAAGTAAATTCCTTATTGAAGCTAAGCGTGCCCCAATGAGTAGAGATGGTACAATTAGAGGTTTAAATAATATAATTCTTGAGCTTGAATCCAAAATAACATAATTTGAAACAAAAGTGAAGGTTTGTGATGAACACATAAAAACAATTAGCAATTTAAAACTTGATAAAGAAAAATTGGAAGTTGAGATCGGATCTTTGAGGTCCACTTGTGTTTTGAAGAACGACACAAGGTTGGACTTAAGTAGATTGTTTGAGGGACAAAAATCTCATGATAAAACAGGTCTTGGTTTCAAGAAGAGCTTACCTTCTTCTTCATCCAACAATCCTAAAGATCTAAAAGAAAAAGGAAAACAAACTCAAAGCTACAAGGGCAAGGGTTTCAACTACCAAAAATCTAGAAGTGCACCAAATCATGTCTATAGGTATAGATTCAACAATCCCTAATTAAACAATTCAAGCACAATTCACCCAAGCAATTAGGAATTAATAAATTAAAAGAGAGTAAGGGTAAGGAGATGGCTCAATCGCATGTTGACGGAGTTCGGCTTGCACTAACGACCTCACCTACGTCTCCGGGTCCCCGGCGCCCGCGCTTCTTACAGTAAAAAGCCCGGTCTGCTCCACTAAATAAAGTTGCAATACAAAGTTGAACATTGCCCTCTTACACACTAAGGATGAGAGACAAGGCCAAATAACCAACGCGACATAATGGCCAATCAATGCGGCACAACGGCCAAAAGAGAAAGAAAGATAATAGTAGATGATAGAATAATTTAATTGGATACACCAATAATCTCTCAACACTCTATAGATTGATTTGAATACTTTAGATCAAGGAGTTGAGCTTTGGAAATGGTTTTGAAAGTTTTAGCTTGATACAACAATGATGGCTGGGACAACAATGGTGGCTGGGAGAGAAAGGTATTTTGCAATATTAAATCTGATGATGAAGAAGATGGAATGGTTCCCTTTTATGTGTGCTGTAAAATCTTCATTTTTTGAACTTTTATATTAAAACGTTACTTAACGTTCTGCAACATTATACTACATTGTGTGTTGTAGTCAATCTGTCAGAATTTTGAAATCTTACCGTTTTATTTTGTCCATATTCACTATAACGTTACACAACGAAGTATAACGTTGTACAACGTTGTTGTGCTAAGATGTACAACGTTCTGCATTGCTGTACAATGTTATGATCACTTAACATGACAGTCTTGGTTGCACTACGTTGTATAATGTTGGACAACGTTATACAACCTGCTAATAACGTTGTGAAATGTTAAGCAACGTTATGAGTGCCCAAAGCCTAATTCTTGCTGTTTTAGCTCAACTCTTTGATTTAAAATATTTTGACATGTTTATTTATAGCACCTAATGGAGATTAAGCTTCATATCTTCATCTCTTGATGCTCTTTAATCTTCATTCTTGTATCTAATAGAGATTAGACTTCATATCTTCCTCCCTTGATGCTTTCTTGGTCTTCAATGTTGCATCTTGAGTTCTTTGTTCTCTAAATTCAAATCTAATGAATACACTCAAAATCAAATGGTTAGTTTAAATGATTTTGGTTTTGCAAATCGATAAATTGAGACATTGCTTAGTACAACAAAACGAAGTATGCCATTATGATGTCTCCTCTATGCGTTACAGTAATAGACATCTCAGGGATTTTCGTACTTATTTAATTTCTCGAGCTTCAGGCATCTGACTTATGGATCCAGCTTCTACAGAACTGTTGCATCGCCTTGGGATTCTGTTATAATGCCTTATCATCTGTTATTACACCTTGACGTGCATTATGGTAACACATGGCTCATAATTCCTCTGTTTTGCTTGCTTCTTGCACCTTTGTGCTTTTCTTGACTTATTGTACATGTTCCAGACCTCACCAAGGGTCAATTGTACATGTATGACCTACATACACATAACTAAAACCTTTTGAAATAATAGTTCAATGTTGGTTTTGTAAATTGTCAAACAAGTTGAGCTAAATCTAACATAAGAAACATTGCACCACCTAAAATTGGTGATTGAAGAAGAAAGGTATGTGCCTTGGATTAGTTTATTCTGAAGTTAATTTAAGTACTGTATCTAGATATTCTTGATGGATTAATTCAGATACAACATCAAACATCAGTATATCTATTCAGGATTGCCTAAACCTACGCAAGCCAAGTGAGGTTGAGTGCTACATCTGTGCAGAAGAAGGGAGGAAGGTTGTGTTAGATTAAAATCTTCTTTTGTTTGACAATTTGCAAAACAAATCAGTACTAACCTTGCACAATTGAGTTTGGTGAGTTGCAGGTTTAAACAGGTACTTCTGATGATGCAAAGGCTCAAACATGCATGTACAAGTCAAGACAATCACTTTGATATAAAGAGCAAGCAATTTAGGCAAATCATAACGTATCGAGAACCCATCACAACAGGTTCATAACCCGTCATAACGGGTTGCCCACCCGTCACAACGACTTACCAATCTGTTGTAACATATTGAAGATGAGAAGAGCTGGAAGACATGAGATTTTGGCAGATTGGCAGAGCCATGTGTTATTATAACGCATCTCAGACCTATCACAATGGGTTGCCAACCCGTCGTAACGGGTTCTCCACCCATCACAATGAGTTCTTGTATAGGAGGGCCTAGAAGTCGGCCAAAGAATCATTGAAGGACATTTTGGGTAAGGAGCGAATCCATTACAATGAGTTCTGTAACGGGTTAGGACAATGATGTAACAGAAGCTGTGCAGACCAGTATTTCAAGACTTCAAGATGTGTCCAGCTTATATAAACCTTGGGGATTCGAACCAGATCAACTAAGAAAGCCCTCCCTAAGTTTCCAAAAATACATTTGAGCACCATAAAGAGCACAAGAGGCTTTCCTTCAGCATCCATACCTTGAGAGTGTATAAGATAGTTAATTATCTAATTGTCGATCCGAGAGAGCACTTTGTTGTTGTTTTAGTTTGGTGAACTACATTGTGTAGTCAAGTAGTTCATCCCCGTCCTTGATTGTGTTGTCAATCAGACACATTTACCTTGTAAAGCGGTGTAGCCCCTTATATAGGTTTAGGAATCTAAGATTGGTTATCTTATTGAGAAGAAATCAAAGATAGGTTCTGCAATTGTAAGTGTTGGATTAACCTCATCTCTTATTTGACAATTTGCAAAACAAATAAGTACTAACATTGCACATCAGTTTTGGTGAAGATGCAGGTTGAAACATGTACAAATTGATGTTGCACATGCTCAAGCAATGCTCAAACATGCTCTAGACAAGACAAGACATGCTCAAGACATCAAGGGATGGCTTCACAATGCCAAACAGAGTACAACGTTACCATAATGCTTCACAACCCGTCACAACGGGTTGGCAACTCGTCACAATGGGTTAGCAACTCATCATAACGGGTGCCCAACCCGTCACAACGGGACATGAGGAGAGAGGTAGTAAAGAAGCATGGAACTGGCCGAGCACATTGTTACTGTAACGCTTGCTCAAGGCATTACAACGTGTTACAACCCATTATAATAGGTCCTTATGGCGTTATAACGGGTTCCTGCTGAAGATGGCCCACAAGACAGCTGCATAAGAGAATAAGAGTATTTCTGGAAAGGTGTCAACCCATTATAACAGGTCAGCCAAGGCGTTATGGCAATTATGTAATGCTACAATCAAATTTGGATGTTTCAAGATCCCAAGAAGTGTCCAACCTATATAAATGAAGCAGAGACGAACCAACAGGATATCAAACACCCCCCACAAGCTTCCAAGCATCAAATTGAGCACAACAAAGAGCCTAATTTCATTCTCCTCCAACTACATAAACTAGAGAGCATTAGGTTAGCACCTATTGTCTTATTATCAATCCGAGAACAAACCCTTAGCTAGATTTTAGCCTTTGGTGAACCACATTTGTGTTGTATGCATCTTTTGTCCTAGATTATTTTGTCAATCAGACCGTTAGCCGTGTAGTATGGTGTTGCCCCATACATTGGTCTAGGAGACGAAGATTGATTTACTTGTTTAGAAGAAATCAAAGATCGGCTCTGCACTTTGTAGAACACTTGTTTTGATAGTGAAATCGGCCCGAAAGGAAGATTTGGTTCTGGAAGATCCGTGGACGTAGGCCTAGTTGATTGATAGGCCGAACCACGTTACATCGCATGTTCTCTTTATTCTCTCGATTGTTTTTGCTCCCTCTCTTGCTCTCACTCTTTATTACTTTGCTCTTTGTTTATTTGTGATTTGCTCTATTACTTCTAGAACTTGCTTGCTTTAATTCTTGGTTAGGTGATTAAGGTCTAAAAGCTTTAATTTGAAATTGTTGATTGAAAATGCTTCCGCATTGTTAATTGACCTTAGTCTTGTGCTTTAAGCCCCAACCCTAATTCTAACAATTGCTATCAGAGCCCACAAGTTCATACCTAGCTAATCACCAAATTCTTGTTAGTTCTTGATTTGTGAAATATGGCTCAATTGAAATTTGTGAAAGAACCCCCGGTCTTTGGAGTAGGTTGCAAGAACTTTTCATTTTGGAAAAAGGTGTATGGTAAACTATCTAAGCTTGCTTGTGAAGGATTTCATGATGCGAATCGGGTAAAAATTAAAAATGTTATCCGATAACATCTAGGATTGTTTCATTATTGCTAATTTTATTTCATTTGTTTGCATTACTAATCACAATCATATATGTTCATGCAAGAGAGATTGTGATACCATACCTATGGTCTTTAACGTAGCTCTATTCCTCTTCGGTTCACCTTGAATCCGAAACAAGAACGGCGTCGAGTTCGTGCTAGCGTCCTCTTCGTTCGCTCCTAGCTTTATTGCCCGTTACGTAATCGATTGCTTAATTGATAAATATTTAGCAAATCTTTAGATGAAGAGAAAAAACTTATTAAAGTAGTAACCCTATAATCTATGGCTAGATATGATATTTATAAACTCTAAACATCATATCAAGACTCTTCAAATTCCTTTAGAAATTAAGGCATTAATGAAATTTAAACCGGCACATTAACTACTGACCTTTGAGCACTAAAATTGCCATAACTTTATTTGGAGAACTCCAAACAATCTCAAATCTTTACCATTGGATTATACACTTCAAGGGCTACAATTTGCATAGGTCATTTGGCCAGATTGATTATCGTTTGACCTTTCAAATTCCTATTTAAAGAAGCCTTAAAATCTGACCTCGAATTTGAGGCCATAATTATGGATCTCTTCTCTATCTCTTTATTTGTTAAATAAATTATATTGGACTTTGGGCTTTAAATAAATTTATATCTCATAATAATATTCTCATATTATTTTAATAATGAAACTTATATTATACTCATAATATACACTTTTCAATAAATTTATTTTCCCCTAGGAAGTCACATCATGTGACATAATATTTTAATGATTCCAATATGTACCTTTATTTCAGGCAACATGAAATTTCATACATAGAAAATATATTAAAATATTTATTCTTGTTTCCCGTTCAGTTGGTGTGACCTATGTTGATGATCTATGTTATGTTGGCAATGAGATAAAATATTTTATTCCATAAACTGTAAGCGGTATTCTAACTATACATTACAGTTATCCAAATAACACAGATGTTTAGTAAATCTTTACAAAAACACGATCCTTCTAGTAATGTTATCATTAACATTACTTGTGTATATTCCTTGCCTTATGATATTATAATTATTATACAAAGTAGGACTGTGTCATCTTTGTATTATAATTGTTACTTGGTCTCCATTAAGTAAATTATAAAATTATAACTGCACTTCAGTTATATTGGATCCATTTATAATTCTACTTTACCAAAGGGCCATAAAATATCATTTCTCATTATTAATGAGTGGCAATGATGCTCTTGACATATACATTTTCTTGCACAAGTTATATATAAAGGACTATTACTTTTATCACTACTTGTTTAACAATTTTGAGTACAACTTTTGGACATTAATCACCTAGCTAAGTCAAACAAGCAAGTAATAGAGCAATTGAATAAATTCAAGCAAGTATGCAAAAGTAGAGTAAAGGAAAGAGTAAGAGTAAGTGAGCAAGAGAGTAAGAGAACACACTATGTAGAGTGGTTCGACCTACAAAGGAACTAGGCCTACTCCACCTGACCCTCGGATCCAAAATACCTTCCTAGACCGATTCCACTAAAACCAATATTCTACAATAAGAGAGCCTATCCAATAGGCTCCAAACCATTGCAAGGCGCTACACCGCTCTACAAAGGTAAATGGTCTTGATTGACAACACAATCCAAGACAAGGATGAACTACTTGACAACACAACATAGTTCACCAAACAAAAACAACCAAAATGATCTCACAGTAGACAATTAGAGAATTAACTATCTTAAACACTCTCTTAGGTTAGTATGTTGGAAGGAGAAGACTTATGTGCTCTTTCTGATGCTCAATTAAGTGCTTGTAAACTTGGAGGATGCTTTCTTGATGCTGTGGGAACGCATGTCCCAAGTTTATATTGGCATAGCACTTCTTGGAGTCTTGGAATCTTGATGAGGGCTTCTTTTGTTACAAAAATGGGCAACTCGTTATGGAACCCATTGTGACAGGTTGGCACCTTACCGATTTTTCCCTTATCTGCATCTTTGGCTGCCTTCTGGGGCCATCTTGATAGGAACCCATTTTGACGGGTGAGGAACCCATTATGACGGGTTGGCAACCCGTTGTGACGGGTTTGCCTTGCGTTACATTAATGCAAGTCTCTTCCAAATCCTTCTTTTGCAGTCTTCTGACTCTTCTGTTCTTTAACTTGACATCATCCAGTGCCATTTGTCGAACAAAATCATTGAACAAGTCCATAACATGCCAAGATCAGAGCTCGAGGTGCGGTCGATTAGCAATCTGGTCATATTGAAGTCACCTACTAAAGACCATGGGAGGTTGGAGATGTCACGTGTTGTTGTAAGGTCTTACAAGAATGGTTGCTTCATGCCATCGTATTGAAGACCATAAACTGTTGTGAGGAAGAAGGAATTGTTGCATCGGGTTTCAAGCGGGAATACCGAGCAAGAGTGCCTTGTCACCTATGAGGTCTGCAAACGAAATAAGTGTTTCCATACAATTAGACAACCTCCCCTAGTACCTTGTGCGTCCAGAGCAACAAACTCCTTAGAGAAAACGTCGGACAGAAATGAGTGAAATCCTTGTTTTGGCAAGTACATAGTTTGGTTTTTTTAGCGCAAAATATGTCACGTCTTGATGTCCTGATGACATCCTTTACCACGTTACACTTGGCATCATTGCCTAAGCCCCTAACATTCCACGAAAGGATCTTAATTTTCCTTAACTTGTTACGCAATGTTGTTGTCTGCATTACAATAATAGGGTTTGCACAAAAAGCCAGCACATCATTAGATCATTACAGCATCTAAGGGGTACATATCCAAAATAGAGAGTACCAAGCATTTTCTGCCAATAACTCAAAAGTTATAGTTGAAATCCTCGAAATCGTCTAGATCGAGGTCTATATTGCTATCATGCGTGACAAGGCGCCATGCTGGAATGGGCCTGGGTTGCTCTCCTTCTTCATTAAAACGGTCAATATTTGAAGGGCTTGCCTCCGCATCATTTCTCATGGTAGGTAGAGGGCTAGTCGCGGTTCCTTGATGCCGGCCTATAGTGTTGTGGAGGAGGACTTTGGGAGCGGGCCGCTCGTGTGGCATACCTTGATATCGTCGATCTGTGGGTTGTCGTGTCAGCCCAACACATGAGGTGCCATTCCTCCCTCCCATGGGCATGCCTCATCCGCGAGATCGAGAAGGATGGCATGTTGAACATGAGGTTTAAATGGAGGTGTGGTGGGCCTGCTAGGTACTTAGGCCTCATTGTGCTTTAGCCCACATAGTTGAGCTATTTGGTCTGCTTTAACCCAGATGGTCCTGCCTTTATTGGGTTGATTTCAATTTGGAGTGGTCATGAGGGGTTGTGCTAGTTACTGTGTGGACACAAATTGATGGGCTAGGAGAGCAGTACAGGACTCAGGTAGTCTATTAGAGTTATGTAGAGGTGGCATGACCTACACCTCTTGTTCAGGTTCATTAATTGCCAACCCAACTACAGGTGTGCCTACTTTTGGGAACAGGTCTAGAGTTTTGAACCTTTTCTCCAAATATCTATTTGTCTTTTCAAGGAGAATGTGAGTGAGTTGTACATGTGTTGTTTCTATCCCAAGATGGAATGTCGTGAGAGTACCATCCAGGGAAATAATTTGCAGGATGGTGATGTAGGTGACTGATGTAGGCGAGTTGCCCATTATCCATTACAGGATCCTCTATGGCTCAAGTCGTGGCTTTGGTGTGGCTTGTCTGAGCTTTGGTAAGTGAGGTCCATGGCCACTTGAGAATCAGTAAGTGGTGGTGCATCACCCTGCCTAGTCGTCTTCCTCCATTGATCGTAGGCTCTATGATTCTAGGAAATTGCCCGCTTATCACCCATTAGGTAGGCAGCGACGTCTGGTGACAGTTCCTTAGGGTCTACCCCCTTGAAAATTTGTCCAAGAGAGCTCAGTCTCATAGGCACAATATCTTCCCCTTTGATGGTGTTGTCCTCCTCACTTGGTTGAGGCGAGTTGTTGAGAGTCGGAGAGTTGACAAATGGCCTCTTGAAAGGGTTGGGTTGGGTCGGAAGATCTGCCAAGGTGTTAATTGGTGAGTGGATCCACCGGCACGGATGAACTTGGGCAGGGAATTCACAGCCCCCTATTTTGAAGACCAAGGAGTGTGGGATCCTAGCCAAGTCCGTTGTAGCGATGACAACCGGCCAAACGGCCAAATTGCCAGGTGTTTTTAATGTCATGGATCCAAGGTAGGTTCCAATTTGGCTCACCACCTGGATAATCTCACATTTGCGCCACGCCTCAATGGGGACATCCACCAGGTCAAGCCATACTCGAAAGGAAGGGATGACGATATCTGCTCCATCCAATGAGGACCAAAGGGCAAAGGTAATGCCAAGGTCCCAAGTCTTGGCCGGAATAGCTCGGACGATATCATCGCAACTGATGTGTTGGGGTAGGACAATGAGGTAGCGAGATTTCGACAGTATAGCAACAACGATCTCCCAAGTAGAGACGACACTTGATTCCGCTACATATCTCGCCACCTCATCGAGGTTGAGATCACAGTCAAAGCCTGGGGGAGAGGTCATGATGAAAGATCGTTGCAGTGTTGCAAGGTGAGAAAAGTAGGCATCATCTCTGTGTACGTGTGCAACCAATTTAACTGGCTTGTTGGGGGGCACTTGGGGGGTCATCATATGGATACGAGCCTAGCAGTAGGTCATCAAATTGAGGTTCACCTGGCCGTGGTCCCGTCTGTTTCGTTGGCATGTCCACTAGTTGACCTTGAGGTTTGTTTGGGCAGCTCCTGTACATGTGACCTCCCTTACAGCAGATGGGACACCGTCTTGGGTTCGTGCAAGAGGCGAATACATGGCCACGATTACAACAATTGTAGCACCTGCCCTTCTATTAAGGAAACAAGGGAGATGGGGGTAGCCTGAGATGTGTCGGACATTGTGGCTGGGCGGTGGTGCCATATTTTGTAGGTTGAGGATGTGTATGAGGATGGGGGGTGGCAAAGGTGTTGATGGGTGGGCTTGCAGCTACTAGGGCGAAGATTGGTTTGAGGAGAATGAGAAAAAGGGTCTGATGGTGGTCGGTGTTGGGTGGGTAGTTCGTTCGGGGGTTGGGACAGAGCGACGACATGTCACTGTAGTCCAGTCGATTGTCTCTTGCGAGTCGCCTTCCATTCCGCATCTCTTACTATTAGTCACTCACTCTATATTGGAGCGACAAGTGCTGAGTATTTATAGGTTCTTTTAGGCATAATAGTAAGCGTGCCCGTGCACAACAACAGGGAATGTTATGTAACGAAACATAATATTTACTAAGAAAAAATATAGAAAAAGGAAGACAGTTTAATTATCTAACGATAAAATAATAAGTATTTATTTTGGATTCAATTTTAAAAACAAAGCACAATAAATGAACAAATGATGGATGAAGCGGCGTCTTGCGAAGTGAGGCGTAAAGCGGTGGTGCGGCGTCGTGTGGCGTGCAACGACGAAGATGTATAATGCATATTGTAGCGGCGTGGCGCGACATGCGCCCTGCGACGTCATGTGTCGTGGAGCGGGGGAACAACGTCATGCGACGTGCAGCAACGGAGCGTCATGCGGCGACGTCATGCGTCATACATCATGTGATGACGCTGCTGCCCGTCCCTGTCATCCTGTGCTAACTTCGAACGTAGTTATTTATGTGTACATTTAGCGGATTTGCCCAAGGTTGGCTTCGTTGGATAGAGGGGTGACTCTCTTTCTAACGAGACCTTACGCTAATCGTGCGTCTTAACGGTTTTGTTCCGGTGTGTGCACAAACATAATTACCTGATATGCAATCCTGAGGTAAGCCAATTTTCAAAGGCTAAGCAGAATTCTTGTCTGTTTGCCAACTTTAGACTTGATTTTTTTCGGCATGCCTTTGGTGGATTCGTTCAAACTTGGTTTCGTTAAACAGAGGCAGTGATGCTCTATCTAACAAGTCCTTACGCCAATTATGCGTCATAAGGGTTTAGTCCTGGAGTATGCACGAATATAGGTACCTGATACAACCCTGGGTACTTGGTTCATTTTCAGAGGCTAAGCAGTAACCTTGTCTGCCTACCAACTTTGGACTTGATTGTTTTGGCATGCCTTTGGCGGAATCGTTCAAATCTGGTACTGTTAAATAGAGGTGGTTACGCTTTCTCTAACGATCCCTTGCGCCAATGGTGCGTCACAGCGGTTTAACCTAGAGAGGCGCACAAATTCAGCTAGTTTGTACACGACCTTGGGGTACTTGCATTGACCTCCTCTGGTTGCTCACTTCGGGACTCATTTGGACACGATCGGGTCACACGATCATATCGTGGGAAGTCATCGTTTGAAACATTACATTACTCTCAATGCAGAAACCTTTTATTCGTTG
>CAXKVX010003126.1:0-27855 GCA_964058865.1 Eleocharis quinqueflora
GACCATGTATTGACTTGTCCAGGACATGTTTGAGCATGTTTGACATTTGTTTGTACTTGTTTTAACATGCATCTTCACCAAAAGTTAATGTGCAAGGTTAGTATTTTATGTGTTTTGCAAATTGTCAAACAAGAGATGAGTTGATGAGTTTAATCCAACACTTTTTTGATATACTCCTTTTTTGTAAAATACTTGTGGTTATAGTGTATCAATCCCGAAGTATTTTTGGATCTGGGAATCCCGTGGAGTAGGCCTGATCCCTTTTCTTGGTTGAACCACGTTATATTGCGTGTTTTTTTGCTCTCTTGCTCTTACTATCTTTACTTTTACTAGACTTGTGAACCAATTGAATTGCACCAAAACTTGTGAAATTGCAAGTAAAACTTGATATTATACACACTTTCGCAACCAATTTAGACCGTATATTAACTTGCCTTATCAATATAACATTTTGTATATCTATAAAAATTATACCAATTTTAGAAGTTGTATAATCAACATGACTAACATTAAAATCTCAACAATTATACTTTTACTTCTCATCAAAGTTCTTAACTGATTTTTTTTCTTTGATCATTAAAATAAAAAATAAAATAAACACATTTGAATTCCGTATGAATAACTTATTATATATAAAGCAACATGGAACTTGTCTTTGGAACACATATTTCGACACATATTTCGAATTTTAAAGTGAAAAAACTTTATTTGAAGAGTTAAAAATATTTTCCATGCTTCTACATAAGAATCATTTTTTCATTTTATTTATTTTTTACTATTTCATTAGGTAGGTTAAAAATTCATTAATTGAAGAGGTCTATAAATCGTTGGATCAATGAATTTCAATCATCCAATATAATAGTAAAAAGTATCTTTAAAAATGAAAATTATAAAGGTTGTGTGTTTTGAAAGTTATCTTTTTGATAACGAATTTATGAATTGTTTATGATTTTTAATGTTATTATACATTTATGTTTCTTGAAATTGATATGCTATATCTTTAGAAGCGTTCGAGAAGATGCTCGTGGTCTTAAACCATATAACTATTTAGATGAAAACATATAATCCTAAATATATTTACAATCATGGTAATTAAAGAGAACATTATTTACCATGAAGATTATCATGTCAATTGAAAGTACATTGTAGTTCTATAAATATTGATAAATGATTATCATTCAATGACATGAGTATATAAAATGGTGGTTCTTTATATACTGAACATGATCTAATCAGATGGAACATTATATGGATTGTGTTTTGTGTCATTAATGTTTCCAATGTGTCTTTGAATTTTATATATGAGACATGTAGGTTTTTCACATGAGAAGTATATAATGTGATTGCTATTAAAGTCCATTCAAATGATTGGAATGATATAATAATTTGTTATATACTTGTGCTGGAGAAATTTATATGTCAATATTATTATTGTCCCTCAATTATTTGAGTTATGATATTACTGTGCCCATTGATAAAGTGAAATTATATTGCATGCAATATAACTGATGTAGTTATACTTACAATTCACTTGAGAGACAAAAAAATATTATAATGCAAAAATGACATGATCATATTTTGCATATTATTTAAAATATCATGAGACAAGGATGGACACAGATCAAGTGGATCAAACACGTAACCACTATGTCGTTTGAGAGACTATAATGTAGTGATAGAACCTCTTATAGTTCATAATATAAAGTATTTTATTTTATATCCCAAGATGACGTAGATCATCTGTAAAGTCGCACCAACTGAACAGAAACAACAAGTATTTTACATTTTGTATGATGTATTTAATCTCATGATGTATGAGTTAAAATGCATGTGATAGAATGTTAAAATAATATGTCATGTAAAATGACATGCTTAGATCATAAAATAAATTTATGAGAATATATGCGAATTTTATTTTGTGTAATGTTTGAGAGTATTATAACAATAATAAATTAATGAGTAAATATTACTGTCCCCCATATTAGCGTCCTCCTTACGCGCCCCCCACTCAAATGCAATGATAAATTATTTTTAATTCTTTGTATAAATCTTTTATTGAACAAATGCAATGATAATATTTTTTGAATATAAAGACTTATACTAAAAAATATAAAGACTACTACATTTGAGAATGACCGTTCAAGAATCCATCTACATCCATCTATATTGTTCTTCTTTCCATTCTCTTGCCAATCAACGATCTCTTCACTTTGAAGACATTTATCATGATTACCAGATAAGTGAATGACCGTTATTCTCCGATCAATATCAGCTTTTTCTTAATATTAGAAATTTAATAAATAAATTATAAATAAATAAGTTTTTGAAAATTTGAAAATAATATAAGCTTTAATTAATAATTGTTTATCATGATTTTTCATCATTAATTTTGAGTCGCTCGTTTCTTCGTTCACAAATCAAACTCGAAGTGATGGAAGTATAATCGAATATCTACAGCTCAATGACTTGCGACGATAAAAAACTAATTATAATCCCGACAAGTGTAGTCGAAGTTGTTGTAAAAATATTAAGTATGATCATAAATCAGAATTATGTGATCAGAATTAACTTATGTCTTAATTATAATATTAATTATAATCCTTCATCTTTAACTTATGTCTTAATTATTAATTTTTATCACGAATTTGCATCAGAATTAATTTTGAATCGCTCGTTTATCTGATCATAAATCAGACTCAACACGATGGAAGTAGACTCGAATATCTACAGCTCGATAGTTTGCGACGATAAAAAACTAATTGAAGTTCCGACGAACGTAGTCGAAATTGTTAAAAAAATTAAATATAACTCAACTAGAATTAAATTATTAATATTTTTTTAATAAAGAAATCATCTTTTGTTTCAGTATGAAATTATTAATATTCTTCGAACTTGCAGAGCGATCATTCTTTTTATTTAAATTTATTTATTAAATTTTTAAAATCGGCAATATCAGCGTTATATTAATAATATTGTTAGGTTCTATCACTGTCAAATTAAATGGTCGGTTTCAATATACATTAGCTTGTAACGTCATCACCAAATTAACAGAACTTGGGCTTTCGCCAAAATTTTGGCGCAAGAAAAACTAATATTGTTAGGTTCTATACTATACGATATTGATGTTGTTATACATATTTAGTTGAGTTATTATGTATATTATTTGAGTTATTATATATGTTATTTTTTATACTAATTATGCATGTTATTTTTATACTGAAATAGTTATGAATGTTATTTGAGTTATTATGCATATTATTTTGTTAACATACATAATAATTTTTTTAATATAAAAATAACATGAAATAAATGCATAATAACTAAAATAATATACATAATAACTCAATTAAATTTACATAATAACACCGATATCAATACCTAATATTTTCCTTAATTGTAATCAATAGAGGCTGTTAAGTCAAAACCGTGGGTTTTGTTCTTTACAATTTACCCCTTATATACACGCGTCCGTATCTGCTGTTATTCTCGACGATAACAGGACTCTGTTATTCTTTGATCCGACCGTCAGATTTCGACGCTGATGAACGGACGGCTCAGATGGACTGCACGGGGCCCGATGTATTATATATTTTAACCGTTAAATCAAAAATAAACGATCGAATTTGAGGAAAACAGGCCCTATTTTTCACTAGAATAACAGCTGATATGAATTCTTATATACACACGAGTTTTATCGACCGACGCTCGCCGACTGATTTTGACATCTTGTAATATTCTAATCCTTTATAGTACAACCAATGCTCGTGTAGTCGTGTAGTTATTACTATATAATGATGGGATTCTTTGGATAGATGTTTGGAATTTTTAAAATTGATACTCTTCCTTTTTATCTAAAAGAGACGTATAACAATAAATTCAAAATAATTTATTATACACATATATATAGATAGATAATTGTGAAAACGTTTGTATTTCAGAACAAAGTGCAGACAGTTCAAATGTATTTTTCTTGAATATGAAACTTCGATTTAAATTGCTCAATAAATTTTTCTAAAAAGTCAAGTTTCATGATTTAGTACTTTTAAGTATTTTTAAATACTTTAAAAACATTCTTCTTTAATATTTAAAAAAAAACCTCTTTCGAACTATTTTTAAAAAATGACCCCATATACATAGTGATATTATGATGCTTACTCAAGCACAACCTCTATTGTGCTTGTAAATGCATACCTTAGATTTCAAAATGAAAACGATCGATTCGAATCGTTGAATACATTTTCTAATTTGTTCAAGTTCGATTCGAGAAAAGTTCGAAATTAGTTCGTTTAATTTCAGTTTGAAATTAGTTTCAAATCAAACTAGTTCGAAATGGTTTTGAATCAAACTCAAACTAGGGGTAAATTCGTAAACTAAAACAGTTCGAATCTTGAGAAGATATTAACTGTCAGATGATATGACTATTGATATATATATATATAAGCTAGGGTGCTCCATGGAGCACCAGCAGTGACGGAGCTTGAGCTCCTTTAAAGAGGGGACCAGCCAGAGAAATTGTGCTTTAATCTGAACTGTCAGATTAAGATCGGACACTCGACCGTTAATGATATGGTGCAAGAAATTTTTTTGTATTATTAAATCAGAAGAATTGAAAATAGATTAGACGGTTCAGATAAAAGATGCATCCCTCTAATGCAAAACAAGTGCGCTAGAGAATATACCTCGTCGGCTAGGGCTAATAAAATAATTTTTATATCAATAAAAAGTTCATCTGGACTGAATGTTGGACTACTTTTTACTGTGATTGAACTTGAGTTGAACACTGAAATGTTCAATAATTTGAAAAGGGGACCATTTTCTGTGATAAAACGTCAATAGACTAAAAAAACATATACTAAAATACAGGATTTTCAGAACTAAGGGGGGACCACTGCCCTCCTTGGCCTCCACTAAGCTCCGTCACGTCATATCTCCAATTTAAAATTTTCAACGACTGATCCGAACCATTAAACATGATTTACAAATTTAAATCTACTTGGAGATTGGATTTTACATTTTTTTTGAATTTTTTTGCTATTTTTTAGAGAGGTAGGAAAATTGCAACTTTTGTTGGTCCAAAAACCGTTTGATTAGCAACTTTTCTACCTCTTTAAAAAATAGCAAAAAATTTCAAAAAAATGTAAAATTCAATCTCCAAGTTGATTTCAATATGTAGATCATGTTCAACGGTTCGGATCGATCGTTGGAATTTTTAAATTGGATATAATGGATGTGGAGCACGAGCGATTTGGTGCTCCATGGAGCACCCTAGCCTTTCTCTCTCTCCATGGAGCACCGAATCCCTCGTGCTCCACATCTATTATCTCCTATTTAAAAATCCGAACGATCGATCTGAACCATTGAACATGATCTACATATTGAAATCTACTTGGAGATTGAATTTTACATTTTTTTGAAATTTTTTGCTATTTTTTTAAAGAGGTAGAAAAGTTGTTAATCAAATGGTTTCTGGACCAACAAAAGTTGCAATTAGAGATACGATGTGGAGTATTAGGGGTTTGGTGCTCCATGAAGCACCTTAGCCTATCTATCTCTCTCTCTCTCTATATATATATATATATATATATATATATATATATATATATTGTTAATGTGAAAACGTTTGCACTTTGGCCGAAGTGCAAAAGTTTTACATTAGGACTGTTCGTTTAGCCTGAAAACACCCTCCGAAAACGTCTTTCAGCGGAAACCAACATTTTTTCCGTTCGTTTCAACCGAAACCAGAAATCACTGAAAACAACTTTCCAGATTTCTCCGAAAATTGCCAAATTCGTTTTCAGAATTTTTTTGGTGGAAAACGAATGCTGAATAGATGAAACTTCTTCTTGGCGCGTATCGCTGGCGCCAAAATCGCTGCCTGTCAAAACTGCTGTTCAAGGTACATGCCACTTATTGATTGTCAAAGGGGAAATTTTTTTTGGGTTTCTCTTCTCGGTTATCACACAAATGGCGAAGAACTCTTCTCTCACCTTTAAATTGTTCAATTTCTGAAGCTTGCGCGTGTCTCGATTTAGTCCTTGGATTTGATTCTCGGAGGAGAGGTGAGCTTCAATTTCTATATATGGGCTAGGCATTTTGCCCTGATTTTCAATAGATTACTGAACATATATTATATAGTAGTAAGAAATGCTTGCTTCTTATGATGAGAAATTTCACATATGTCAGACTTGCCTATTAGTTTCCACCAAGTGCGGCAAGTGTCAAGGAGGAGAATTTCTCTCTCAACGAGAAAGGCAGAGAAAGGCAGAGAAGTAGCTACTAGATTCTGTCCAATTCCTCCCAGAGAAAGGCAATTTCTTTTTGACCTGGGAATTTGTTGGTAAGTAAATAAAATCAAATTTTACTGGTACCATATCATGTAGCAGGAACTGAAATTTAATATGTGTTTGGTTTCTAAATGTACCAACGAATAAAAAAAAAGAGAGAAGAAAGAGTAATGGTCAATAGGAATAATTAAACATAGGAGACTTGGGGGCTGGTTGGTGCAGCCTTGCTGTCTCCAGCCTGTCACCGCTTTATGTCAATAACACCACCTTTTTTATATCATCTCTTGATATATATATAAATCACATGCATATGGAGATTCATAGCATATTCTCATTTCTGAAAATTCATACCATATTTTCTGTATACTACTATTACTGCTTGATATGTGAATTTTTAAACTTAATGGAACTCAATCGTGGCTTGGTTATGGTACCAGATAGAGGCATATAGAATGAGGATGATGTTGGCTTGTTGTTTACCAGACTAATCAATTTTGTTAAACTTTTGTAATCTTGTAGATATGGACCCACAAAATGAGGATGGTGTTGACATACAAGAGTACAAAAAAAAACTAGTAGTTCTTCTTGTACAAAAAAATCTTTTATTACAAAAAACTTTTGTAATTTTGTACGCTCTTACGCAGTGCATTAGAGCGGCCAAACGGGCTTCGAGTTCCATCAGGTATTACAATATCAAATATTCATATATATTGAGATACTTTAAGTCAAATTACAATTCTAAATTTTACCTGTAGGAAAGTATTTCCTTGGCGATGCTGGCTTTTTCATGAGACCTGGTTTCCTACTTCCGTATCGAGGTATGCGCTATCACAGAAAGGATTTCAGCCAAGACAATCCTCCACAAAATCCAAAGGAACTTTTCAACCTAAGGCACTCTTCTTTAAGAACTACAATAGAGTGCACTTTTGGAATATTGAAGCAACGCTTTCGAATTTTAGATGGTTATTCACATTTTCCTTATCGTACTCAAGTTGCTTTGGTATTGGTTTGTTGTCTTTTGCATAACTTCATAATGGATTTATCACCGGATGATAGCATAACTAGGACTGTCGATCGCAGACATCAGCAACAAACTAATAGAGCAAGACAAGAGAATCATTGTGATAGTCAAAGACAAGGAGATCAAAACGGCTCTCATTTTCATGTTAGATCGACTAGAGAGATGAGAGAAGAAAATTCTGCCTGGAGAGATTTTAGAGACGAGATGAGTAATCAAATGTGGCAGCGGGACTATGATGTGCAGTAAGGTAGTTCCACAACAACGTGAAAGTATTTATCATTTTAGTTACTGATGGCTTATATGCTTTGAGATACTTGCATCAAGTTCAAAAAAATGACACAATTCAATATGACTAATTATTGTTTTTTTAATTGCAGGTGGACGCTATATTTAACTATTAATTACTTTCAGCAATTTTAGAAATGATGTTTAACTATTTTGTTTATTTTAAATTGAAATTTAAATATGTTGGTTGCTATGAATTTAATTGTGTTTTTCGTTTAAATTAGAGTTGTCTAATTATGTTGTTTAATTATGTTACGTAGTGTTGTCTAATTATGTTACGTAGCTCTACTAATTATAGTGTTGTCTAATTTTGTTCATATTTTATTTGTTCGCGGTCTAAATTGTCTAATTATATTAAAGTATAATTCTGGCACATTCAATCTCAAATGCATTTGAATAATGTTACGTAGTAAATAGTATCTCTATTAATATATAGAAGGTAGTAAATAGTTAAAAATAAGTCTAAATATATTAATATTATAATATAAATACGATACCACATTGGATTGAAAGTTCAAAAACTCAACCCTCATCTATTAGATTTTTAACAATTTATTCAATATTTTGCGATGGATGGATTTAGAGCATCTCAGAAGAAACAACAACAATCAAGCTCACAGGACAAGAATTCAAACGCGAAGAATTTTATGTGGAATGAGGAAAAATCGACATATCTAATTAATTGTCTTGTCAAAGAAGTTGCTCGAGGTATGAAAGTTGACAAGTCTTTCAAGCGACAAGCTTTTGTAGCAGCTGCGAAAGCCGTCTCTGAAAAATTTGGCGAGAGCTGTAATTGGACCAAAGTCGAAAATCGGCTAAAGACTTTAAAGAAACAGTGGGGGACAATTACGCAACTGAAGAACCTAAGTGGATCAAATTTTGATCCAGTTAATAAGATCATTACTTTGGGTGACGAATCATATCAAGATTTTGTCAAGATTTGAGTAAATCCAACATAAATTAAGATTTTATTTTATCGGTCATATTTTTTTCATCAGTATTTTTAATGTCAGGCACACCCAAAGGATGCTATATATCTGAATGTGCTAATAAAATTTTATGAAGAGCTTGCCATTATATGCGGTGACGATCAGGCCACTGGAGAGTTCGCTTTGGATGATATCAGTCAGGCAAATTTGGAAGATATTGGCGGAACTGATGAAGATGTTGATATCATAGATAACATTGAGGTTCAAGACACTTATACTGAAGATGCAAGTTCAAATGTGAGAGGTCGACAAGCACATTCCTCACATCAATGTGATAGTCAGAAGAACACTGAAGCTACAACATCAAGTGGCAAATCTGACCGTAAAAAGCGTAGGGTTGATAGTGAAATGCAAGCTCTCGTTGGTACATTGGGAAAAATTGCAGAACATATGGTTGATCCAAGAACACGACACAAGGAGCAATTATTAGCTGCTATTAAGGCCCATACAAATTTTAGCGAGGATGTTCATTTAGCAGCATACACACATTGTTTGAATAATCAGATTGAAGCAGACATTTTTTTAGCCCGTAGTTTGCAGTCGCAGGAAGACTGGTTATATAATTTTATGGTTTAAACATGTGTTTATCAATGTAGTTATCTTCTTTTCCATCTGATTTTATATGAACTGTTTTTTTATTATCTAAATTTGGAATGAAATTTCTTATTGAGTATCGGAATCAATATTAAGTCAGGAATACAAGTGATATTTATTTTTTTTCTAATTCCGCATAATGTGCAAAAATTGCTCATTATTTATTTTCGATACAGATATAGTAGATAAACATAATATGTAGAAAATCAAATTTCGTGAATTTTAGAGCTTTCTAGCTATATTTTAAATATTTTTTAAAAACAGTACAGTTTAATATTAAAAAAACAAGAGCTTTTCAGGGCTGTATTTAAAAAATATTTAAAATTTAGCTAGAAAGCTCTAAAAATCACGAAATTTGATTTCCTACAAGATTTTGATATGAAGAATTTATTGAGCAACTTAAATTTAAATTTTGACCAAAAAAGTTGGCTAATGTGAAACTTTTGCACTTCGGCCAAACTGCAAACATTTTCACATTATCCATACTATATATATATATATATATATATATATATATAGAAAGGCTAGGGTGCTCCATGGAGCACCAAACTCCTAATGCTTCACATCATATCTCCAATTTTAAAATTCCAACGACCGATCCGAACCGTTGAACATGATCTACATATTGAAATCTACTTGGGGATTGAATTTTACATTTTTTGGAATTTTTTTGCTATTTTTTAGAGAGGTAGAAAAATTGCAACTTTTGTTGGTCCAGAAACCATTGGATTAGCAACTTTTCTACCTCTTTAAAAAAATAGCAAAAAATTTCAAAAAATTGTAAAATTCAATCTCCAAGTAGATTTCAATATGTAGATCATGTTCAACGGTTCGGATCGGTCGTTGGAATTTTCAAATTGGATATAACAAATGTGGAGCACGAGGAGTTTGGTGCTCCATGGAGCACCCTAGCCTATCTCTCTCTCTCTCTCTATATATATATATATATATATATATATAACTGGGCTATAGTGCTTGATCAAGCACCATAGCCTAGTTCTATATATATATATATATATAGAGAGAGAGAGAGAGAGAGAGAAGGGATTTGTAGCCTCCTCTTTCTAGCCTCTTCCATCAAAATTGAAGAAGCATAGAATACCATTCTAAGTCATTCATATATGATTACTTAATTTATGGGTGGTAAATATTCAAGAAAATACAACAAATCATCTTATCCTGCTATAAGAAGTGAGATTGATTTGAGTACTTCATTTATGAGTGGCAAACATTCAAGCAAACACCACAAAGCATCTTATCTTGTTAAGAGAAGTGTTTCAGATCTGAGTACTTCATTTATGGGTGGTAACCATTCGAGAAAATACTACAAAGTATCTTATCCTGTCACGAGAAGTGTATCTGATCCGGTTACTTCATTTATGAGTGGTAACAATTCAAGAAAACACCAAAAAACATCTTATCCTATTAGGAAAAGTGTTTTCTATCTGATTACTTCATCTATGGGTGAAAAACATTCTAGAAAACACCACAAAGCATATTATCTTGCCACGAGAAGTATTTCTGATCAGACTTAATTTATGGATGGTAACCTTTCAAGAGAAACTACCATGAAGAAGCGTAGAATACCTAAGTGTTTCATGACTGATTACATTACTTATGGGTGGTAAACATTCTTCAAAACACAAGAAAGCATCTTATCTTGCTACGAGAAGTGTTTCTGATCCACGTACTTCATTTCTGGGAGGTAACCATTCAAGAAAACACCACAAAGCATCTTATCCAACTGCAAAAGTGGTTATGATCTGATTACTTCATTTATGAGTGGAAACCTTCCAAGAAAACATAAACCTTTCATGAAACCCCCATGAAGAAGCATAAAATACCATTCTAAGTGCTTCATATATGATTACGTCATTTATGGGTGGTAAACATTCAAGAAAACACCCCAAAGCATCTTATCATGCTATTAGAAGTGTTTCTGATTCGAGTACTTCATTTATGGGAGGCAAACATTCAAGAAAACACTACAAAGCATCTTATCCTTTCACAAGAAGTATTTCTGATCCGATTACTTCATTTATGTGTGGTAACAATTCAAGAAAATCTCACAAAATATCTTATCCTATTAGGAGAAGTGTGTTTTATCCGATTACTTCATCTATAGGTGGTAAACGTTCAAGAAAACACCACACACATCTTATCCTGCTACGAGAAATGTTTTTGATCAGAGTACTTCATTTATGGATTGTAACCTTTCAAGATAAATCCAAACCTTTGAAGAAACCACCACGAAGAAGCGTAGAATACCACTTTGAATGCTTCATGACCGATTACTTTATTTATGGATGATAAACATTCAACAAAACAACACAAAGCATCTTATCCTGCAACGAGAAGTGTTTCTAAACCGATTACTTCATTTCTAGATGGTATCCATTCAAGAAAACCGCGCAAAGCATCTTATCCTACTACGAGAAGTGTTTCTGATCCGAGTACATCATTTTTGGGTGATAATCATTCAAGAAAACACCACAAAGCATCTTATCTTACTACGAGAAGTGTTTCTGATCTGATTACTTATATTATGAGTGGTAACCTTTCATAAAAACTCTAAACCTTTCATGAAACCCCCACGAAGAAGCATAAAATACCATTCTTAATGCTTCATATCTTATTACTTGATTTATTGGTGGCAAACATCCAATAAAACACCAAAAAACATCTTATCCTACTAATTGAACTGTTTCTGGGTGGTAACAATTCAAGAAAACAAAAAAAAAACATCTTATCCTACTACGAAAAGTGTTTTTTTATCTGATTACTACATCTATGGGTGGTAATCATTCAATAAACACCACAAAGCATCTTATCCTACTAGGAGAAGTGTTTCTGTTCTGATTGCTTCATTTATGAGTGGTAATCTTCTAAGAAAACTTTAAACCATTGCTTCATTTATGAGTGGTAATAATATTCTACTAGGAGAAGCATTTAATACTATTCTAAGTGCCTCATATCTGTTAACTTCAATTATGGGTGGTAAACATTCAAGAAAACTGGCTACAAGAAATGTTTCAGAATCGAGTACTACATTTAATGGCGGCAAACATTCAAGCAAACACCACAAAGCATCTTATCCTGCTACGAGAAGTGTTTCGGATCTGAGTACGTCATTTATGGGTGGTGACCATTCAAGAAAACACTACAAATCATCTTATCCTACCACGAGAAGTGTTTCTGATTCGATTACTTCATTTATGGGTGGTAACAATTCAAGAAAATACCACAAAGCATCTTATTCTATTAGGAGAAATGTTTCTGATCCGATTACTTCATTTATAGTTGGTAAAAATTCAAGAAAACACCAAAAAAACATCTTATGCTACTAGGAGGAGTGCTTTTTATCAGATTACTTCAGCTATGGGTGGTAACCATTCAATAAAACACCACAAAAGATCTCATCCTACTACGAGAAGTGTTTCTGATCAGATTACTTCAATTATGAGTGGTAACCTTCCAAGAAAACTCTAAACCTTTCATGAAACTACCATGAAGAAGCATATAATACCATTCTAAGTCCTTCATATCTGATTACTTCATTTATGGGTGCTAAATATTCAAGAAAACATCACAAATCATCTTATCATGCTACAAGAAGTGATTATAATTCGAGTACTTCATTTATGAGTGACAAACATTCAAGGAAACACCACAAAGCATCTTATCCTGCTAAGAGAAGTGTTTTGAATCTGAATACTTCATTGATGGGTGCTAACCATTCGAGAAAACACGACAAAGCATTTTATCCTACCACGAGAAGTGTTTCTGATCCGAATACTTCATTTATGAGTGGTAACAATTCAAGAAAACACCAAAAACTAGTGCGAAAAAACAATTCATAGTGCGAAAGTGTTTATGATCTGATTACTTCATTTATGAGTGTTAACCTTCCAAGAAAACTTAAACCTTTCATGAAACCCTCACGAAGATGCATAGAATATCATTCTAAGTGCTTCATATCTGATTACATCATTTGTGGGTGGTAAACATTCAAGAAAACACCACAAACCTTTCGTGAAACCCTCACGAAGATGCATAGAATATCATTCTAAGTGTTTATGATCTGATTCGAGTACTTTATTTATGGATGTCAAACATTCAAGCAAACACCACAAAGCATCTTATTCTTCTACGTGAAGTGTTTTGGACCTGAGTAGTTCATTTATTGGTGGTAACCATTCAAGAAAATCCCACAAAGCATCTTATCATATTAGGAGAAGTGTGTTTTATCCGATTACTTCATCTATGGGTGGTAGACATTCAAGGAAACACCACAAAGCATATTATCCTGCTACGAGAAGTGTTTCTGATCTGAGTAATTCATTTATGGGTAGTAACCTTTCAAGAAAACTCCAAACCTTTAGAAAACCACCATGAACAAGCGTAGAATACTACTCTCGGTGCTTCATGTCTGATTACTTCATTTATAGGTGGAAATCATTCAAGAAAACACCACAAAGCATCTTATCCTAATACTAAAGTGTTAATGATCCGATTACTTCATTTATAGTTGGTAAAAATTCAAGAAAACACCAAAAAAAACATCTTATGCTACTAGGAGGAGTGCTTTTTATCAGATTACTTCATCTATGGGTGGTAACCATTCAATAAAACACCACAAAAGATCTCATCCTACTACGAGAAGTGTTTCTGATCAGATTACTTCAATTATGAGTGGTAACCTTCCAAGAAAACTCTAAACCTTTCATGAAACTACCATGAAGAAGCATATAATACCATTCTAAGTCCTTCATATCTGATTACTTCATTTATGGGTGCTAAATATTCAAGAAAACATCACAAATCATCTTATCCTGCTACAAGAAGTGATTCTAATTCGAGTACTTCATTTATGAGTGACAAACATTCAAGGAAACACCACAAAGCATCTTATCCTGCTAAGAGAAGTGTTTCGGATCCGAATACTTCATTTATGAGTGGTAACAATTCAAGAAAACACCAAAAACTATCGTATCCTATTAGGATAAGTGTTTACTATCTAATTACTTCATCTGTGGGTGATAAACCTTCTAGAAAATACCAGAAAGCATCTTATTTTGCTACGAGAAGTGTTTCTGATAAAGTACATCATTTATGGGTGGTAGCATTTCAAGATAAACAACCACGAAGAAGCGTTGAATACGTAAGTGTTTAATGACTAATTACATTATTTATGGGTGCTAAACATTCAACAAAATACTAGAAATCATCTTATCCTGCTACGAGAAGTGTTTCTGATCCGAGTACTTCATTTATGGGTAGTAACATTTCAAGAAACCTCCAAACCTTTAGAAAACCACCCTGAAGAAGCGTAGAACACAACTCTCAGTTCTTCATGTCTGATTACTTCATTTATAGGTGGAAACCATTCAAGAAAACACCACAAAGCATCTTATCATAATAGGAAAAGTGTTAATGATTCGATTACTTCATTTATGGGTGGTAACAATTCAAGAAAACACCAAAAAAACATATTATCCTACTAGGAGAAGTGCTTTTTATCTGATTACATCATCTGTGGGTGGTAACCATTCAATAAAACACCACAAAAGATCTCATCCTAGTACGAGAAGTGTTTATGATCAGATTACTTCATTTATGAGCGGTAACCTTCCAAGAAAACTCTAAACATTTCATGAAACTACCACGAAGAAGAATATAATATCATTCTAAGTCCTTCATATCTGATTACTTCATTTATGGGTGGTAAATATTCAAGAAAACATCACAAATCATCTTATCCTGCTACAAGAAGTGATTCTTATTCGAGTACTTAATTTATGAGTGACAAACATTCAAGCAAATACCACAAAGCATCTTATCCTGCTAAGAGAAGTGTTTTGGATCTGAGTACTTCATTGTTAGGTGCTAACCATTCGAGAAAACACGACAAAGCATCTTATCCTACCACAAGAAGTGTTTTTGATCCGAATACTTCATTTATGAGTGGTAACAATTCAAAAAAACACCAAAAACTATCTTATCCTATAGTGTTCACTATCTAATTACTTCATATGTGGGTGATAAACATTCTAGAAAACACCAGAAAGCATCTAATTTTCTACGAGAAGTGTTTCTGATAAAGTACATCATTTATGGGTGGTAGCATTTCAAAATAAACAATCACGAAGAAGCGTAGAATACCTAAGTGTTTCATGAATAATTACATTATTTATGGGTGCTAAACATTCAACAAAATACTAGAAATCATCTTATCCTGCTACGAGAAGTGTTTCTGATCAAAGTACTTCATTTATGGGTGGTAGCATTTCAAGAGAAACCATCACGAAAAAGAGTAAAATACCTAAGTGTTTCATGGCTAATTACATTATTTATGGGTGCTAAACATTCAACAAAATATCAGAAAGCATCTTATCCTGCTACGAGAAGTATTTCTGATCCATGTACTTCATTTATGTGTGGTAACCAGTCAAAAAAATATCACAAAGCATCTTATCCTACTGTGAAATTTTTATGATCTGATTACTTCATTTATGAGTGTTAACCATCCAAGCAAACTTAAACCTTTCATGAAACCCTCACGAAGATGTATAGACTAACATTTTGAGTGCTTCATATATGATTACTTCATTTTGGGTGGTAAACATTCAATAAAACACCAAAAAACATTTTATCCTCCTACTAGAAGTGTTTCTGATTCGAGTACTTCTTTTATGGATGTCAAACATTCAAGCAAACACCACAAAACATCTTATTCTGCTATGTGAAGTGTTTTGGATCTGAGTAGTTCATTTATTGGTGGTAACCATTCAAGAAAACACTACAAAGCAACTTATCCTACCACAAGAAGTGTTTCTGATCCGATTACTTCATTTATGTGTGGTAACAATTCAAGAAAATCCCTCAAAGCATCTTATCCTATTAAGAGAAGTGTGTTTTATCCGATTACTTTATCTATGGGTGGTAAACGTTCAAAAAAACACCACAAACATCTTATCCTGGTACGAGAAGTGTTTCTGATCAGAGTACTTCATTTAAGGGTTGTAACCGTTCAAGAGAAATCCAAACCTTTCAGGAAACCACCACGAAAAAGCGTAGAATACAACTCTAAGCGCTTCATGATCGGTTACTTTATTTATGAATGATAAACATTCAACAAAACAGCACGAAGCATCTTATCCTGCTACGAGAAGTGTTTCTAATCCGATTACTTCATTTCTGGGTGGTATCAATTCAAGAAAACCACGCAAAGTATCTTATCTTACAGCGAGAAGTGTTTCTGATCTGGTTACTCCATTTATGATTGGTAACCTTCCAAAAAAACTTAAACCATTCATGAAACCGCCACGAACAAGCATAGAATACCACTCTAAGTGCTTCATGTCTGATTACTTCATTTAAGGGTGGTAAACATTCAATAAAACACTAGAAAACATCTTATCCTGCTACGGAAAGTGTTTCTGATTCGAGTACTTCGTTTATTGGTGATAAACTTTCAAGAAAACTCAATTCTTTCAGGAAACCACCATGAAGAAGCGTAGAATACTACTCTTAGTCATTAATGTCTGATTACTTCATTTATGGGTGGTAGGCATTCAAGGAAACACCACAAAGCATATTATCATGCTACGAGAAGTGTTTCTGATCCGAGTACTTCATTTAAGGGTAGTAACATTTCAAGAAAACTCCAAACCTTTAGAAAACCACCATGAAGAAGCGTAGAACACTACTCTCAGTGCTTCATGTCTGATTACTTCATTTAAGGGTGGAAACCATTCAAGAAAACACCACAAAGCATATCCTAATACGAAAAGTGCTAATGATTCGATTATTTAATTTATGGGTGGTAACAATTCAAGAAAACATCAAAAAAACATATTATCCAACTAGGAGAAGTGTTTTTTATCTGATTACATCATGTGTGGGTGGTAACCATTCAATAAAACACCACAAAAGATCTCATCCTACTACGAGAAGTGTTTCTGATCCGATTACTTCATTTATGAGTGGTAACCTTTCAAGAAAACTCTAAACCTTTCAAGAAACTACCACGAAGAAGCATATAATACCATTCTAAGTCCTTCATATCTAATTATTCATTTATGGGTGATAAATATTCAAGAAAACATCACAAATCATCTTATCCTGCTACAAGAAGTGATTTTAATTCGAGTACTTCATTTATGAGTGACAAACATTCAAGAAAATACCACAAAGCATCTTATCCTGCTAAGAGATGTGTTTTGGATCTGAGTACTTCATTGACGGGTGCTAACCATTCGAGAAAATACAACAAAGCATCTTATCCTACCACGAGAAGTATTTCTGATCCGAATACATCATTTATGAGTGGTAACAATTCTAGAAAACACCACAAAGCATCTTATCCTATTAGGATAAGTGTTTGCTATCTGATTACTTCATCTATGGGTGATAAACATTCTAGAAAACACCAGAAAGCATCTTATTTTGCTACGAGAAGTGTTTCTGATCAAAGTACTTCATTTATGGGTGGTAGCATTTCAAGAGAAATCACCACGAAGAAGCGTAAAATACCTAAGTGTTTCATGACTAATTACATTATTTATGGGTGCTAAACATTCAACAAAATATCAGAAAGCATCTTATCCTGCTACGAGAAGTGTTTCTCATCCATGTACTTCATTTCTGGATGGTAACCAGTCAAAAAAACTACACAAAGCATCTTATCCTACTGTGAAAGTGTTTATGATCTGATTACTTCATTTATGAGTGTTAACCTTCAAAGAAAACATAATCCTTTCATGAAACACTCACGAGGATGCATAGAATACCATTCTAAGTGCTTCATATATGATTACTTCATTTATGGGTGGTAAACATTTTCAAGAAAACACCACAAAGCATGTTATCCTGCTACTAGAAGTGTTGCCGATTCGAGTACTTCATTTATGGATGTCAAACATTCAAGCAAAAACCACAAAGCATTTATTGGTGGTAACCATTCTAGAAAACCCAACAAAGCATCTTATCCTTCCACAAGAAGTATTTCTGATTCGATTACTTCATTTATGTGTGGTAACAATTCAAGAAACTCCCACAAAGCATCTTATCCTATTAGGAGAAGTGTGTTTTATCCGATTACTTCATCTATGGGAGGTAAACATTCAAGAAAACACCACAAGCATCTTATCCTGCTACGAGAAGTGTTTCTGATAAGAGTACTTAATTTAAGGTTTGTAACCTTTCAAGAGAAATCCAAACCTTTCAGGAAATCACCACGAAAAAGCGTAGAATACAACTCTAAGCGCTTCATTACCGATTACTTTATTTGTGAATGATAAACATTCAACAAAACAGCACAAAGCATCTTATCCTGCAACGAGAAGTGTTTCTAATCCGATTACTTCATTTCTGGGTGGTATCTATTCAAGAAAACCACGCAAAACATCTTATCCTACACCGAGAAGTGTTTCTGATATGATTACTCCATTTATGATTGGTAACCTTCCAAAAAAACTTAAACCATTCATGAAACCGCCAAGAACAAGCATAGAATACCACTCTAAGTGCTTCATGTCTGATTGCTTCATTTATGGGTGGTCAACATTCAATAAAACACTACAAAACATCTTATCCTGCTACGAGAAGTGTTTATGAATCGAGTACTTCGTTAATAGGTGATAAACTTTCAAGAAACCACCACGAAGAAGCGTAGAATACTACTCTCAGTCCTTAAAGTCTGATTACTTCATTTATGAGTGGTAGGCATTCAAGGAAACATCACAAAGCATCTTATCCTGCTACGAGAAGTGTTTCTGATTCGAGGACTTCATTTATGGGTAGTAACCTTTCAAGAAAACTCCAAAACCTTTAGAAAACCACCATGAAAAAGGGTAGAATACTACTCAAAGGTGCTTCATGTCTGATTATTTTATTTTGGGGGTGGAAACCATTCAAGAAAACACCACAAAGCATCATACGAAAAGTATCAATGATTCGATTACTTCATTTCTGGGTGGTAACAATTCAAGAAAACACCAAAAAAACATATTATCCAACTAGGAGAAGTGTTTTTTATCTGATTACTTCATCTGTGGGTGGTAACCATTCAATAAAACACCACAAAAGATCTCATCCTACTACGAGAAGTGTTTATGATAAGATTACTTCATTTAGGAGTGGTAACCTTCCAAGAGAACAAACCTTTCATGAAACTACCACGAAGAAGCACATTTGATTACTTATTTATGGGTGGTAAATATTCAAGAAAACATCACAAATCATCTTATCCTGCTACAAAAAGTAATTCTAATTCGAGTACTTCATTTATGAGTGACAAACATTCAAGCCAACACCACAAAGCATCTTATCATGCTAAGAGAAGTGTTTCGGATCTGAGTACTTCATTGATGGGTGCTAACCATTCGAGAAAACATGACAAAGCATCTAATCCTACCACGAGAAGTGTTTCTGATCCGAATACTTCATTTATGAGTGCTAACAATTCAAGAAAACACCACAAAACATCTTATCCTATTAGGATAAGTGTTCAATATTCTATTACTTCATCTGTGGGTGATAAACATTCTAGAAAACACCAGAGAGCATCTTATTTTGCTACAAGAAGTGTTTCTGATCAAAGTACTTCATTTATGGGTGGTAGCCATTCAAGAGAAACCATCACGAAGAAGAGTAGAATACCTAAGTGTTTCATGACTAATTAGTAATTACATTATTTATGGGTGGTAACCATTCAAGAAAACATCACAAATCATTTTATCCTGCTACGAGAAGTGATTCAAATTCGAGTACTTCATTTATGAGTGACAAACATTAAAGCAAACACCACAAAGCATCTTATCCTGCTATAAGAGAAGTGTTTCGGATCTGAGTACTTCATTGATGGGTGCTAACCATTCGAGAAAACACGACAAAGCATCTTATCCTACCATGAGAAGTGTTTCTGATCCGAATACATCATTTATGAGTGGTAACAATTCAAAAAAACACCACAAAGCATCTTATCCTATTAGCATAAGTGTTTACTATCTGATTACTTCATCTATGGGTGATAAGCATTCTAGAAAACACCAGAAAGCATCTAATTTTCTACGAGAAGTGTTTCTGATAAAGTACTTCATTTATGGGTGGTAGCATTTCAAGACAAACCACCACGAAGAAGCGTAAAATACCTAAGTGTTTCATAACTAATTACATTATTTATAGGTGCTAAACATTCAACAAAATAACAGAAACCATCTTATCCTGCTACGAGAAGTGTTTCTGATCCATGTACTTCATTTCTGGTTGTTAACCAGTCAAAAAAACACCACAAAGCATCTTATCCTACTGGGAAAGTGTTTATGATCTGATTACTTCATTTATAAGTGTTAACCTTCCAAGAAAACTTAAACCTTTCATGAAACCCTCACGAAGATACATAGAATACTAAGTGCTTCATATCTGATTACTTCATTTATGGGTGGTAAACATTCAACAAAACACCACAAAGCATCTTATCCTGCTACTAGAAGTTTTTCTGATTCGAGTACTTTTTTTATGGATGTCAAACATTCAACCAAACACCACAAAGCATTTATTGGTGGTAAACATTCAAGAAAACCCTACAAAGCATATTATCCTACCACCAGAAATGTTTCTGATCCGATTACTTCATTTATGTGTGGTAACAATTCAAGAAAATCCCACAAAGCATCTTATCCTATTACGAGAAGTGTGTTTTATCCGATTACTTCATCTATTGGAGGTAAACGTTCAAGAAAACACCACAAGCATCTTATCCTGCTACGAGAAGTGTTTCTGATAAGAGTACTTCATTTAAGGGTTGTAACCTTTCAAGAGAAATCCAAACCTTTCAGGAAATCACCACGAAAAAGCGTAGAATACAACTCTAAGCGCTTCATGACCGATTACTTTATTTGTGAATGATAAACATTCAACAAAACTGCACAAAGTATCTTATCCTGCAACGAGAAGTGTTTCTAATCCGATTACTTCATTTCTTGGTGGTATCAATTCAAGAAAACCACGCAAAGCATCTTATCCTACAGCGAGAAGTGTTTCACATCTGATTACTCCATTTATGATTGGTAACCTTCCAAAAAAACTTAAACCATTCATGAAACCGCCACGAACAAGCATAGAATACCACTCTAAGTGCTTCATGTCTCATTACTTCATTTATGGGTGGTCAACATTCAATAAAACACTACAAAACATCTTATCCTGCTACGGAAAGTGTTTCTGATTCGAGTACTTCGTTTATAGGTGATAAACTTTCAAGAGAACTCAAATCTTTCAGGAAACCTCCACAAAGAAGCGTAGAGTACTACTCTCGGCCCTTCATGTCTGATTACTTCATTTATGGGTGGTAGGCATTCAAGGAAACACCACAAAGCATATTATCCTGCTACGAGAAGTGTTTCTGATCGGAGTAATTCATTTATGGGTAGTAACCTTTCTTGAAAACTCCAAACCTTTAGAAAACCACCATGAAGAAGCGTAGAATACTACTCTCAGTGCTTCATGTCTGATTACTTCATTTATGGGTGGAAACCATTCAAGAAAACACCACAAAGCATCATACGAAAAGTATCAATGATTCGATTACTTCATTTATGGGTGGTAACAATTCAAGAAAACACCAAAAAATCATATAATCCTACTAGGAGAAGTGTTTTTTATCCGATTACTTCATCTGTGGGTGGCAACCATTCAATAAAACACCACAAAAGATCTCATCCTACTACAAGAAGTGTTTCTGATAAAATTACTTCATTTATGAGTAGTAATCTTCCAAGAAAACTCTAAACATTTCAAGAAACTACCACGAAGAAGCATATAATACCATTCCAAGTCCTTCATATTTGATTACTTCATTTATGGGTGGTAAATATTCAAGAAAACATCACAAATTATCTTATCCTGCTACAAGAAGTGATTCTAATTCGAGTACTTCATTTATGAGTGACAAACATTCAAGCAAACACAACAAAGCATCTTACCATGCTAAGAGAAGTGTTTCGGATCTGAGTACTTCATTGATGGGTGCTAACCATTCGAGAAAACATGACAAAGCATCTTATCCTACCACTAGAAGTGTTTCTGATCCGAATACTTCATTTATGAGTGGTAACAATTCAAAAAAACACCACAAAGCATCTTATCCTATTAGGATAAGTGTTTAATATCTGATTACTTCATCTGTGGGTGATAAACATTCTAGAAAACACCAGAAAGCATCTTATTTTGCTACGAGAAGTGTTTCTGATCAAAGTACTTCATTAATGGGTGGTAGCCTTTCAAGAGAAACCACCACGAAGAAGCGTAGAATACCTAAGTATTTCATGACTAATTACATTATTTATGGGTGCTAAACATTCAACAAAATACAAGAAAGCAACTTATCCGGCTACGGGAAGTGTTTCTGATCCATGTACTTCATTTCTGGGCGGTAACCAGTAAAAAAACACCATAAAGCATCTTATTCTACTACGGAAAGTGTTTCTGATTCGAGTACTTCGTTTATAGGTGATAAACATTCAAGAAAACTCAATTCTTTCAGGAAACCACAACGAAGAAGCGTAGAATACTACTCTCAGTCATTCATGTCTGATTACTTCATTTATGGGTGGTAGGCATTCAAGGAAACCACAAAGCATATTATCATGCTACGAGAAGTGTTTCTGATCCGAGTACTTCATTTAAGGGTAGTAACATTTCAAGAAAACTCCAAACCTTTAGAAAACCACCATGAAGAAGCGTAGAACACTACTCTCAGTGCTTCATGTCTGATTACTTCATTTATGGGTGGAACCATTCAAGAAAACACCACAAAGCATGTTATCCTAATACGAAAAGTGTTAATGATTCGATTACTTCATTTATGTGTGGAAACAATTCAAGAAAACACCAAAAAAACATATTATCCTTCTAGGAGAAGTGCTTTTTATCTGATTACATCATCAGTGGGTGGTAACCATTCAATAAAACTCTAAACCTTTCATGAAACTACCACGAAGAAGCATATAATACCATTCTAAGTCCTTCATATCTGATTACTTCATTTATAGGTGGTAACCATTCAAGAAAACATCACAAATAATCTTACCATGCTACAATAAGTGATTCAAATTCGAGACCTTCATTTATGAGTGACAAACATTCAAGCAAACACCACAAAGAAACTTATCCTGCTAAGAGTAGTGTTTCGAATCTGAGTACTTCATTGATAGGTGCTAACCGTTCAAGAAAACACGAAAAAGCATCTTATCCTACCACGAGAAGTGTTTCTGATCCGAAAACTTCATTTATGAGAGGTAACAATTCAAGAAAACACCAAAAACTATCTTATCCTATTAGGATAAGTGTTTACAATTCGATTACTTCATATGTGGATGATAAACCATCTAGAAAACACCAGAAAGCATCTTATTTTGCTACGAGAAGTGTTTCTGATCAAAGTACTTCATTTATGGGTGGTAGCCTTTCGAGAGAAACCACCACGAAGAAGCGTAAAATACCTAAGTGTTTCATGACTAATTACATTATTTATGGGTGCTTACTATTCGAGAAAACATGACAAAGCATCTTATCCTACCACTAGAAATGTTTCTGATCCGAATACTTGATTTATGAGTGGTAATAATTAAAAAAAACACCACAAAGCATCTTATCCTTTTAGGATAAGTGTTTAATATCTGATTACTTCATCTGTGGGTGATAAACATTCTAGAAAACACCAGAAAGCATCTTATTTTGCTACGAGAAGTGTTTCTGATCAAAGTACTTCATTTATGGCTGGTAGCCTTTCGAGAGAAACCACCACGAAGAAGTGTAAAATACCTAAGTGTTTCATGACTAATTACATTATTTATGGGTGCTTACCATTCGATAAAACATGATAAAGAATCTTATCCTACCACTAGAAGTGTTTCTGATCCGAATACTTCATTTATGAGTGGTAACAATTAAAAAAAAACACCACAAAGCATCTTATCCTTTTAGGATAAGTGTTTAATATCTGATTACTTCATCTGTGGGTGATAAACATTCTAGAAAACACCAGAAAGCATCTTATTTTGCTACGAGAAGTGTTTCTGATCAAAGTACTTCATTTATGGGTGGTAGCCTTTCAAGAGAAACCACCACGAAGAAGAGTAGAATACCTAAGTGTTTCATGACTAATTAGTAATTACATTATTTATAGGTGATAACCATTCAAGAAAACATCACAAATCATCTTATTCTGCTACAAGAAGTGATTCAAATTCGAGTACTTCATTTATGAGTGACAAACATTAAAGCAAACTCCACAAAGCATCTTATCCTGCTAAGAGAAGTGTTTCGGATCTGAGTACTTCATTGATGGGTGCTAACCATTCGAGAAAACACGACAAAGCATCTTATCCTACCACGGGAAGTGTTTCTGATTCGAATACATTATTTATGAGTGGTAACAATTCAAGAAAACACCACAAATCATCTTATCCTATTAGGATAAGTGTTTACTATCTGATTACTTCATCTATGGGTCATAAACAATCTAGAAAACACCAGAAAGCATCTTATTTTGCTACGAGAAGTGTTTCTGATCAAAGTACTTCAATTATGGGTGGTAGCATTTCAAGAGAAATCATCACGAAAAAGCGTAAAATACCTAAGTGTTTCATGACTAATTACATTATTTATGGGTGCTAAACATTCAACAAAATATCAGAAAGCATCTTATCCTGCTACGAGAAGTGTTTCTCATCCATGTACTTCAATTCTGGATGGTAACCAGTCAAAAAAACACCACAAAACATCTTATCCTACTGCGAAAGTGTTTATGATCTGATTACTTCATTTATGAGTGTTAACCTTCCAAGAAAACTTAATCCTTTCATGAAACACTCACGAGGATGCATAGAATACCATTCTAAGTGCTTCATATATGATTACTTCATTTATGGGTGGTAAACATTCAAGAAAACACCACAAAGCATATTATCCTGCTTCATTTATGGATGTCAAACACCACAAAGCATTTATTGGTGGTAACCATTCAAGAAAACCCAACAAAGCATCTTATCCTACTACAAGAAGTCTTTCTGATCTGATTACTTCATTTATGTGTGGTAACAATTCAAGAAACTCCCACAAAGCATCTTATCCTATTACGAGAAGTGTGTTTTATCCGATTACTTCATTTATGGGAGGTAAACGTTCAAGAAAACACCACAAGCATCTTATCCTGCTACGAGAAGTGTTTCTGATAAGAGTACTTCATTTAAGGTTTGTAACCTTTCAAGAGAAATCCAAACCTTTCAGGAAATCACCACGAAAAAGCGTAGAATACAACTCTAAGCGCTTCATGACCGATTACTTTATTTGTGAATGATAAACATTCAACAAAACAGCACAAAGCATCTTATCCTGCAACGAGAAGTGTTTCTAAACCGATTACTTCATTTCTGGGTGGTATCTATTCAAGAAAACCAAGCAAAACATCTTATCCTACACCGAAAAGTGTTTCTGATCTGATTACTCCATTTATGATTGGTAACCTTCCAAAAAAACTTAAACCATTCATGAAACTGCCACGAACAAGCATAGAATACCTCTCTAAGTGCTTCATGTCTGATTACTTCATTTATGGGTGGTAAACATTCAATAAAACACTACAAAACATCTTATCCTGCTATGGAAAGTGTTTCTGATTCGAGTACTTCGTTTATAGGTAATAAACTTTCAAAAAAACTCAAATCTTTCAGAAAACTAACACGAATAAGCATAGATTACTACTCTCAGTCCTTCATGTCTGATTACTTCATTTATGGGTGGTAGGCTTTCAAGGAAACACCACAAAACATATTATCCTGCTACGAGAAGTGTTTCTGATCCGAGTACTTCATTTATGGGTAGTAACCTTTCAAGAAAACTCCAAACCTTTTGAAAACCACCATGAAGAAACATAGAATACTACTCTCAGTGCTTCATGTCTATTACTTCATTTATGGGTGGAAACCATTCATGAAAACACCATAAAGCATCTTATCTTAATACTAAAAGTGTTAATGATTCGATTACTTCATTTATGGGTGGTAACAATTCAAGAAAACACCAAACTTTCATGAAACTACCACGAAGAAAAATATAATATCATTCTAAGTCCTTCATATCTGATTAATTCATTTATTGGTGGTAAATATTCAAGAAAACATTAGAAATCATCTTATCCTACTACAAAAAGTGATTCTAATTCGAGTACTTCATTTATGAGTGACAAGCATTCAAGCAAACACCACAAATCATCTTATCCTGCTAAGAGAAGTGATTCGGATCTGAGTACTTCATTGATGGGTGCTAACCATTCGAGGAAACACGACAAAGCATCTTATTTAACCACGAGAAATGTTTCTGATCCGAATACTTCATTTATGAGAGGTAACAATTCAAGAAAACACCAAAAACTGTCTTATCCTATTAAGATGAGTGTTTACTATCCGATTACTTCATATGTGGGTGATAAACCGTCTAGAAAACACCAGAAAGCATCTTATTTTGCTACGAGAAGTGTTTCTGATCAAAGGACTTCATTTATGGGTGGTAGCCTTTCGAGAGAAACCACCACGAAGAAGCGTAGAATACCTTGGTGTTTCATGACTAATTAGTAATTACATTATTTATGGGTGGTAACCATTCAAGAAAACATCACAAATCATCTTATCCTGCTACAATAAGTGATTCAAATTCGAGTACTTCATTTATGAGTGACAAACATTCGAGCAAACACCACAAAGCATTTTATCCTGCTAAGAGAAGTGTTTCGGATCTGAGTACTTCATTGATGGGTGCTAACCATTCGAGAAAACACGACAAAGCATCTTATCCTACCACGGGAAGTGTTTCTGATTCGAATACATTATTTATGAGTGGTAACAATTCAAGAAAACACCACAAAACATCTTATCCTATTAGGATAAGTGTTTACTATCTGATTACTTCATCTATGGGTCATAAACATTCTAGAAAACACCAGAAAACATCTTATTTTGCTACGAGAGAAGTTTCTGATCAAAGTACTTCATTTATGGGTTGTAGCATTTCAAGAGAAACCACCACGAAGAAGAGTAGAATACCTAAGTGTTTCATGACTAATTAGTAATTACATTATTTATAGGTGATAACCATTCAAAAAAACATCACAAATCATCTTATTCTGCTACAAGAAGTGATTCAAATTCGAGTACTTCATTTATGAGTGACAAACATTAAAGCAAACTCCACAAAGCATCTTATCCTGCTAAGAGAAGTGTTTCGGATCTGAGTACTTCATTGATGGGTGCTAACCATTCGAGAAAACACGACAAAGCATCTTATCCTACCACGGGAAGTGTTTCTGATTCGAATACATTATTTATGAGTGGTAACAATTCAAGAAAACACCACAAAGCATCTTATCCTATTAGGATAAGTGTTTACTATCTGATTACTTCATCTATGGGTCATAAACAATCTAGAAAACACCAGAAAGCATCTTATTTTGCTACGAGAAGTGTTTCTGATCAAAGTACTTCATTTATGGGTGGTAGCATTTCAAGAGAAACCATCACGAAAAAGAGTAAAATACCTAAGTGTTTCATGACTAATTACATTATTTATGGGTGCTAAACATTCAACAAAATATCAGAAAGCATCTTATCCTGCTACGAGAAGT
>CAXKVX010003127.1:0-20681 GCA_964058865.1 Eleocharis quinqueflora
ACAGCTTGTAGTTGGTCCCATTTCTACTCCATGGACTCGTCATCCGACCCGTTCCACCTAAAGCACCTAAATCTTGGGTCATAAGAAATCTGGACATGGCAGAAAGGTCAAAGATTTCACCCTCTAAGTCTGTTGGTCCTCCTTCTCTGTTGGGTTAGCTCTGTAGACTTCCGAGTGGTATGTTCCTGCAAGACAAGAAGTGACACAATGGGTCATCTGAGTCCTGCACACGAATGTTCATGGGTTTCCCAGCATCATCCAACGATTTCTAGGTTGCTTTGAGGAGTCATTTGTGTGCCTATCAGTGTGGCAAGTCATTTTAAAACGAAGGCGAGTTGGCTGATTCGTTACGTCTAATTTTTGAATTAGAATTTCAAATGATTTTATTTTATTTAGTTATTAAGGGTAAGATATTTATAATTAAAACCAGTAAAGTATTTGTGATGAAGGAATTTAATTCATCAACTCATATAATTACATCTTAGATTATCTAAAGTACTACTTTATGAGCTCCTTATTATATATATGTATTAAATGGTAGGGTTATATTGATTAATTTAGTGTTATGAATTGAATCTAGACTTGGAGAATTATTGTAATAATCAAGTCTTCAAAATTTGTAAATTTAGATTGAATAATAAGATTTTGCAACTTGTTCTTATGTGTATGTTGTGTTATTTTAATTACTTACTCCTTTAAGTACATGGCTTTGTTAAATAACTATCTACCTTAAGTAAATTTTATCTTTAAATTCCTAAGCTACATTAAAGTTAATATTTTAATAAATGAAAATTTTTCTGATTAATAAGATAATTATTTATAAAATAAAATAAAAAAATAGTTTAAAGTAGTGGGTTTTACAGGATCCTGATCTAGCACGTATCCCTCCTGATGATCAGCATTGTGCATCTCAGAGATGCGGTGTGACATCAGGTGGTGCTGCTCGACCATCTCATCCATCTCAGAGATGCGTTGTGACATTCCTGTACCAACCAAGGGCCAAATGAGAGCTCCAGACTTTCTTTGTACCAACAAGGAATCAAAAGAGAAAGTCCTTCGAATATTAGAGATCTCATAATACCGGCTAAATAGAAATATGATAAATAAACAGAATAGCTCCAGTACCTCACATAGAGCACACATACTCTAAACTGAGGCGCCGACCTTAATCACTCTAAAGAGGAATTTATAATAGCTTATATATATTATAATAATATGGAGATTGAAAAATAAAACTCTCTGACGGCACTACGATCCATCAAGTAATGAACTCGTTTGGTGGGTATCCCTACGAGGGGACCCCATAGGTGTTTAGCTTGCGTACGTAATCCACCTGTCGCGATGCCCTCAAACTACATCCAGCTAGTGATCACCGACCTGACTCTCAACACTCCTGACAAATACATATAATATTAAAATACGAGTCTACTTAATAAAATAACTATACGATATACGATCCGTATATCGGATCTTACGTGCAATATGAATGCAGATGACATGTAATGCAGGTTGATCTTAATATTTGATACAATTTATCGTTATGCAAATGACAGGTCAAGCCCTATGGTCATGTTTATCAAGTTATGGTAATTTTTGGTACCGCAGTTCAGATAAAAGAAAAATAAAAGTTTGTTGGTCTGGTTCTTAAACATAGAAAAAAGACATAAGCTCCAAGAACTCGCACCTGGGAGTACTGGAGGAAGAAACGAAGTCGACTCTACTCCGGGGGCAGTTTTGCAACGTCATCGCCTACATCAGCGTCGATGGTGTCCGGAACGACCTCGTCTTCCACGAGTGGATCCGAGTCTACTATATCTCCTAATTTGACGATGGGGGTTTATCGATTCATTGTGTTTCAATATTTTACTTATGAAATCAAGTAAGGCATAATCTAGACGTTGAGACGTCCTTGATGCTCCTAATGTTATAGATGTATTACTTTTACTTTGTCAAATTTTTGGGCAGCATCTCTGCTGCACAATGGATGTGAGAATTTTATTCCTACAGTCCTTCACTTTTAATTTGGTATTTAGTGTTATGTTTTCAGTTTTATTTATTCATCAGTTATAGTAGTGTTCTATTTACATCTATTGTTATCCTGATGTTATTGAGATGTCAAGATGATATCCTATGAAATAGCAATAAAGAATAACACGAATCAAGCATGTTATAAATTCAACCACTTTTAATAGTTCAGTTTTATTTTAAACTAACAAAAGAAGAAATAAATTAGCTAACTATGATAATAGCTAATATGTGTGTATTATTTTAGTTAGGCGCTTATAGAAAAATTGATCAATATATATTATTATAACTAAATAATTACTTAGTCATAATAGTGGGTGTTTATGTCATAGGTATTTATGTGCATATTGATCAATAAAGAATAATTAATTATTCTCTACATCTCAACCAAGTACAATATGCATTATAATAGCTATTAGTAAATTAAGATACACATTATATGCGTTTAGAACGATACCAACACATTATATTATCTTTATAATAGCTATTAGTAATATCTTAATTTAATAATCTAATATTTAGTAATATTTACTAGTCGGTTGATTAATCCTATTTGGAATTAATCTTTCTAACTAAAATCTTAACTATAACTAAACGCATATAATGTGTATATATGCGATAATATATAGTATAAAATAAAAAATAAAGAAGTAAAGAAACAAAATAACTATCTCTAAGCCCTCTGTTTTCTGGCTAAAAAATGTAACATAACTGTTTTGGAAAAATAGGTATTTATACTAGAGCAAAAACCATATAAATAGAACTCTAAAAATTGTGTTTGTTGGTTCTGGGTAGTTCAATTGCAGCCGCAATGGAGTTTGGTTATGTCCACAACTGACATAGAGTAGTTTTTGGCCGACTTCTGGATGTGGAGAGTAACTTGTCTTGCGGCCGTAATGAGGTCTAGTTGCGGCCGCAAGACACTTGGGTAAATTTTTGGAACTTCTTTGTTTTGATCTTGCAATTCTTCATTGTGGCCACAATAAAGGCGCTTGCGGTGACAATTGGATTGTGTCTTTGCTGTTGAAGTCTTCTGGAACTCATAGAGACTTATTACGACCGCAACTTGGGCTTTTGCGGTCGCAATTGGCTTGTGTGAATGTGGTTGCTGAAATGCCTATCTCCTGAGGTTGATTGCGGCAGCAATAAAGGTCTTTGCGGCTGCAACTGACTTGGCAAACATTCAATTTGCTCCAATCTCCATCCAGCCTGTTCCGAATCATTCAATTGCATCCAAATTGCTCCAAAATAGATGTTTTCATGCATTAAAGCACAAATAGAATAGTGACTTGAACTTTTACAAAATTTAACTTAATTTTATTACTGAACAATTTAAATTACACAAAATTTGGCTTAATTTACACGATAAATCCTAGATAAAAATGTATATAATTTTATCAATACTTCATATAGACGTAAGAAACGGTTATAATGAAAAGTCATGAATTCCTTGTATTTTCGTTGCGTTTAACTCGACGAAAATATTTGAATCTGCGTTTTACTTTGCCTTTAATAAACGCAAAAAATCTCTTGTATATAACGTCGCGTCATGACGAAATAAAACGCAAAACATTTAAAATACAATGCATTGACAGTCCTACCTAAAATGCCTCACTTTTGTAAAAAATGAAATGCTTCCATCTGAGATTATAGCCCAAACCAGATCATAATCCATAAGAAAACCTCGCACTTCACGGGTCAGGCGGCATCTAACAGGCCCCCATTCTTCATCAGAGAGAAAGCAACAGCAAACTTAGCAAACCAAACACCGATCCAATCACACACGGTGTGCCTCTTTCCTTTCCCTGGAAAGACAGATCCTATCTTCTAGAGAGAAATTTTCTCTTTAAAGAGGAGAGCTTATTTGGTCCATCGGATTAAAGATCAACGTTCGTTCGTTAATAACATGATTTGAGAATTTTTTTGATATTATTAATCACGATTGTTAATTTTAATCCCCTGTTTTATAGAGAAAAAATTGTCTCAAAATAATTTCGTTTCGGAGACTCAACAAGATAGACACCAACACTTTCCCTTCCCAGGCCCCTCCCCTCGTTCTCATTCTCGTTCTCGTTCTCATTCCATCCCAATCAATCGAAGGCTGAAAACCCTAGCCTTCCTTCCTATCCCTTCCTCAAAACTCACCAAATTCGATCGATTCGTCGGCGGTAGATCTCGCCGCTCCGACCTCTCATCCGACCATCGAACAACCTACCCTTCCTCCTTCCCATACACTTCCCTTCCCTTGGATGAGCACCGATCGCCTGGTTTAATCTCTCTTTTCACCCCCCTGCAGGTGATTCCTTGTATGGAAACGCGGAGCCGCAAGCGGGCGGAGGCGTCCTCTTCTCAAGAACCCACCACCCGCTCCACCAAACGCCCCCGTTCTTCTTCTTCTTCTTCCTCATCTATACCCTCTGTCCCACCACCTAACCCTCTGTTCACCCGTTCGCGCCGCTCTGCTAACCCTTCTCGCCCTCCCTCTTCAGTAACCATGGATACACCGGCTGAGTCGTCTGGGCGACGCCGCGGGTCAGGCTCTGGGTCTGGCTCTGGCAAGGGAAAAGAACAGGAGCCAGCGGAGCCACTGTCGTCTCGGGCCCGTGAGCGAGAAAGAGAGGCTGAGAGGTTTCTTGGATTGAATTTTGAAAACCCTGCTGGTAGTGGTGGCGGTGGCGGGTCTGGTGATGAGGATAATGACAGTGAAGGTGGTTCTGGTCTACTGCACCAGAATTTCACAACTGCTAGCAGTGCTTTGCAAGGGCTGCTTCGTAAGCTTGGAGCTGGCCTTGATGATCTCCTGCCCTCATCAGCCTTGTCATCCGGTGCAACTTCATCATCCCAGCAGGTATTGTGAAAAAATAAATTATGTGAAATTGCAAACAGTAATAGTAATTGTGTGCCCCCACTGGTCATAGAAGTATAACTTGGTTAAGCGGATGAAACCAGTCTGTCTCAGTCAAAGCTAGTGTGGTCACATCATTTTCAGAACGTCAGTTTAATTTACCAGTTCATTTTGATGAATTCAAGCACCTTAGGCTGTGCTCCCGAGTTTTACTTTGGAGGTGAATCTGGAGGAGGGAAAGAGAATGGGGGAGAAAGTGGTCTCATCACCTCGCTCCCGAGTTCTACTGTAGCAAGTGAAGGAGGGAGAAGGGAGGTGAACGGGGGAGAAGGCTTCAGTGGAAATTTACTGTGCGCTCTCCCCCTCTAATCTGGGTGTAACAATCGATTCCTCTCTTCCGTTCTCTTCTCCTCCCTTCCCATTACACCTAAACTCGGGAGCACAACCTTAGTGATTAACATTTCTTCATGTAGAAATTCTCTCCGCGTTAGAACTTACAAACTTAAGTTTTCACCTGGACTCTCCAATTTGATTCTCACTAGAAAACGCAGCGCGGCTACGCCGCGTCTTGATTTTTTTGTTTTAATTTTGTTGTTGTATTAAATAGATGAGTAATCTTTAGAAAACTACATACATCGTATAAATTTCACTCAAATTATAATTATATGTAATAAATATTTATCATATAATTTTTGAGTTATGTAAGCAGAAAAGTGATATCACGTGATATGCTATTAATGGGAGTGTTTGGTATCACCTATAAATATTTATCACATGAAATAACTTTCTTTCATGAATTTGATGGAATAATTTTTTGTGGATTGTAATTTTTTGTTAATTTGAACCGTTCAATTTATACTCGTTTATATTATGAGACTAAAGACCACTATTATAATAATAAATACAATGTTTATAGATATTTATCAAAGTATTTTTTTTATGATACAAATGTGTTGTAAATGCTGAAAAAATTTATAAAGTATGTGCATTAATTATGAAGGAAAAAACACATCACGTTTTATCGGACGACAGTGATGTGCTGGGATGAGTTGTGAAGACAGATCGGATGAGGTGTGAAAGAAGGCACGTAGCGATACTGTCACTACTTGCAAATTAGGCAACGTATTGGAATAAAGGGAAAAATGACCCTCTACACAAAAGCCACACAGCTGCAAACAGGAGTAACGATCGAACGGCAAAGATTTGTTGACGTTTTGCGATGAACGATGAGGATGGCGTGTCCCCTGATCAGCAGGCGGACACGCAGGCAGTATTATCGTGTTGCGATGACCCTCCTTCAGTTAACTATCATATGATATCAAACAGTCTAATCAGTCTCTGGATCCAACCCATATGTTATTTGTTATGGTGAGCAATTCCTGATCACGACAAATTGTGTCCTATTAAAACTGACACGGAAATTTCAATACTAATATGTTTCAATCTGATTCATATCTTGTTGTTTATGAAGAGCATTCTTCTTGATTAGGGTGAATTGATGTCCTATCAATGCTCCATATGGAAGCTTAATGATAATATGTTTTCTTTCTGCAGGGAGGGCGGCTGAAGAAAATACTGTCAGGTCTCCGTGCTGATGGCGAGGAAGGCAAACAAGTAGAGGCGCTGACGCAACTATGCGACATGCTGTCAATAGGTACTGAGGATTCTCTGGGTTCTTTCTCAGTGGATTCATTTGTGCCTGTATTGGTTGGGTTGCTCAATCATGAGAGCAATCCTGACATTATGCTACTCGCTGCTCGGGCACTTTCACACCTGTGCGACGTACTCCCATCCTCTTGTGCCACTGTGGTACATTATGGTGCTGTCCCTTGCTTCTGTGCCCGCCTTCTCACAATCGAGTACATGGACCTTGCTGAACAGGTTTATAAATAGTTCTTTCTTCTTTCTGAAGTTGTGTTGAATTTCGATGCCTGATTTTGTGAATGAATAGAATGTTGAAGCTGGAACCATTTGTATGTTTTTGAGTGAAATTTTGTCATAGTTATCTGGATCTTCTTATTAACACCTCTCTCTCTCTCTCTATTGCAGTCTCTGCAAGCTCTTAAAAAGATATCACAGGAGCACCCAACTGCTTGTTTGCGTGCTGGTGCGCTAATGGCTGTCCTCTCTTATCTTGATTTCTTCTCCACTGGTGTTCAGGTACACCTGTCCGTAACGGTCCCCTTCATAAGCTTTTTTTTCTGTCTTTACCACAGTTAGTTTCACATAACGTGGTTTATTATGTTTTGCCTGTCAGAGAGTGGCATTGTCTACGGCAGCAAATATGTGCCGCAAGCTTCCTTCTGATGCAGCAGACTTTGTAATGGCAGCTGTCCCGCTTCTCACTAATCTTCTAAATTATCATGATTCAAAGGTAGATATGGCTACTTTGCCCTTTTGGCTGTGGAATGGGTATATAAATAAGGCCCCATTTCCTTATAATTACAAGGTGGACCTGGTTCCTATTGGTCGTCTCTGAGAACAGGGATGAGATGAGCAAATGCCAAACTTCTGGTTGTACTTTGAACGAAGTAGTGCCTTCTATTGCTAGCTTCCACCAGATTAAATCTGAATGTTGTAAATTGCTGTGTGCATCTGTTATCTCTCGTTTTCTTTATTCGTGTCTTAATTATGAGAGTCTTACCTGTGAAGGTGCTCGAGCATGCATCAGTTTGTTTGACCCGCATAGCAGAAGCCTTTGCATCATCCCCTGATAGATTGGATGAGCTTTGTAATCATGGATTGGTTGCTCAAGCTGCCAGCCTGATTTCTGTTAGCAATACTGGTGGACAGTCATCTCTGAGCACATCCACATACACTGTAAGGGCACTGTTTTCATCCCCGAAGTATAATGTCCTTTGCAGCACAATTTTTTAAGCAATTGAATGGAACTTAGAAACTAGTCATTTCACAGGGATTCTATATCTGTGATGCGTATTTTAGAAGTAATTCCATGGTGAAGAGTTTGTTTTAAATGTTGGGCTTGTCAGAAAAAGAATAATAGGCCTTCCATAACAAATTATATTGTAGTAATAAAAGATAATTCAACACAAGACAGAAAAAATGATATATTATATCCTAGCAATAGCAGTGATTAAGCCACATTATTACAATGCTCCGCCCCTGTCGCTTCTTTCTATTCTTATTTATTCTTCTTTCTATTATTATGCGTAATTGCGTAGTCTAACCAACACACCCGACAGTAGTAGAAGCAGGTCAAGACTTTTCTGATGCGGGTCAATCCTCTACCTTCTTCCCCTAGGCTTGGCTATTCCCAATGGAGTATCGGGTCCAGTGACTGACTTCAGTTTTTTATCAGTTTACAAAAAAATAATATGTTATAAAAGCTTCAAAAATTACATGTATGGAATTCGCAAACACTTTCCTCCCTCCACTACTAAGTAATATCTGTAACAAGAATAGAAATAGTGTAATTTTCTGGGAGGTCACTGAACTTCGTATTAAATTCATATTTGGTCATTGAACTTTGAATTATCCATTTCTAGTTACTGAACTTAGATATATCTCCAAATTTAGTCACTTGTGTTTTTTATAAAAAAAATAACGATAGATTGCATCTTTTTTTTCTTCTAAAATCTTCATAATAATATATCTTTCAAACATAGTTTTCATGTTAGCATCACTTTTTTCGTTATTTTTTTGGATAAAAAAACATGTAGGAGTGACTAAATTTGGATATATATCAAAGTTCAGTGATCAAATATGAGTTTGATGCGAAGTTTAGTGACCCTCTCAGAAAATTTACCCATAGAAATAGGTTTACTCTACACAATAATAGTTGATGTTAATAACCGAGAACAATTTAGAAGTGTTATAATATTAGTTTGTTAGAATGGGAGGTTTTGTTTCTGTTTTTGGTTAAGTGCAGAAGGGAATGATACTGTTCTCATGGAAGCTAGTTCCTGGATTTGGAATTATAAGTTTGTGGATTTAATAGCCTTAGTTCTTTATTAAAGAATCTTCAATACATAATTCTGTAACTGGCACTATACTAACTAATATCACGACAATTCATTGCTGCCAAATTGAGAGCTACAAACATAGGAGAAGAATTGGTTCCTGTATTTAACTTTCAAATCATTTCATGAAAATGTGTCATTGTTGTGTACTGTTAGTAGTTGTCTATCGCACAATAATTTCAAAGGAGAAAAGATAATGTTCATGACAATTGAAATGGTTATCAACTTAATATTAATATGCACCTTTTATCAAAGTATTTTATTTTTTTGGTACTCAAGTATCCAGAATTTGCATGACAATTTTGCCTGGTTTTCTGGTTCTATTATTGGGTTTTGATTGTCGATGTTTTGTATATGAGGTGCTAATTTACCAACTTCTTTCAGGGTGTTATTCGACTTCTTTCTACCTGTGCAAGTGGATCTCCATTAGCAGCTAAAACCCTTTTGCTTCTAGGAATCAGTGGGACCTTGAAGGACATCCTCTCAGGTTCTGGCCTAGTTGCTGGTACAACCGTCTCGCCTGCTCTAACGAGGCCGCCAGAACAGGTACATTGACCACTCGACATCGAGTAGCAGAATTGAGTTTGGTTACATATGTGATGATACAGGCCAATACCTATACCATTATCATGTTGTCTGACATCATCTTGGTTTGGCCTATGTGGCAGGAAAATGAGGCATAGATGATTTTGATTTATTTTAAATGAAAATATCAGATAAGTAATCCAAGCAAATGTAGCGCACGTGGTGATAGAGCTGTATTCTTTATTTCGAACTCTTGTTGTAACAAACAGTCATGTAATGGAAATTATGTTGGGTCATCTGTCCTTTTGTTGTAGTCAGATGATGCCGCCAATTATCTTAGTTTCCTACATCGGAGCAAAATTTAATGCTTGCTTTCCCTACTCTATTGTGGTTTGCAAGTTTGGCTTTTTTGCAACATTTGTTTCTTGTTTATTTGTTATGAAGTAAACATTTGATTTCTGTTCCTAGTACGTTCTTATTATTATTTAGGAACATTGTTCATCATTTAATGGTAATTTTAAAATGTATAAAATAAAAATAAAAAGTTTCATTCCAAAATTTAAGTATGCACAAATTGTATGTTAGCATCCAAGAGATTGTTTGAGGTAGATGTTAAGTTGATTTAATGCAAAGCCCATATATTTCATCCATATTTAATCATGTCACCTTTTCTATTGCTCACAGATATTTGAAATTGTTAACCTCACTGACGAGCTTCTCCCTCCACTACCTCAAGGGACCATCTCTCTCCCTATGAGCTATATCGGTTGTGTCAAGGGATCCAGGAAACCTTCTAGTAAACACGATGAGGCGAGTGCTACAAATGAAGCTTCTGGACGTGAAAAGCTACTGGAGGACCAGCCTGAGCTGCTTCAACAGTTTGGCATGGACCTTCTACCTATTTTAACACAAGTATGTGATTTCCTTGACGTAGGTGCGGGTAGATGGCAAAATAGAGTTGCAAAAATGAAAGGCTTGGCAAATAGTTATTTATGATAAAACAACCCAAATAAAAATGCAAGAAGATGAGTGGCTGAGATGCTTGCACTACAACAATAACATTAATGGCTCCTAGGCTGCCAGCAAGTCCATGGAAATATGTTGTGTAAATACCATGAGACATTAGCATTTCTGACTTCGAATTTTTTTTTCCTTTTTTGCTATTTAGGTCTATGGATCTAGCATAAATGGTCCCATCCGTCACAAATGTCTCTCAGTTATTGCAAAGTTAATGTACTACAGTTCTGCAGATATTATACAGACTTTGCTCTCCACAACAAACATATCCAGGTATGGATCTATCTTTTGTATCCAAAGTGTTATCTGCATTGTCTGTTTCGATACTTAAAATAATGCGAGGTGTGATTATTGTCTTGTCTAAGCTCATTCCTTTTTACAGCTTTCTAGCTGGTATTTTGGCCTGGAAGGACCCACAAGTGCTCATTCCTTCTCTTCAGATAGCTGAAACCTTAATGGAAAAGCTCCCTGAGACATTTTCAAAAATGTTTGTAAGAGAAGGTGTGGTTCATGCCATTGAGAATCTCATTTGCTTAGAGTCCTCTAGTGCAACTCCTAATCAAAAGCCAGCCACTGATAAGGACAGTGATCCCCTTACTGGCATATCGTCACGCTCTCGGCGATATCGCAGACGGGCTAGCGGGCCCAGTACGGACAGCACCAATTTGGATGGAGTTAAAACCCTGGCACCTGCTAGCGGTTCTGCCGACACTCCAGGGTCGAGCTTATCCCTACGTGTTGTAGTCAGTGGGTGTGCTAAATCTTTTAAGGAGAAATACTTTCCGGGTGATTCTGATTCTAGTGATGTTAAGGTCACTGACGACCTCAGCCTTCTCAGGACGCTCTGTGCAAATCTCAACACTTGTGCTGAGAATGCTAGAGCTAAAGGGAAAGGTAAATCGAAGGTTTTGGCTGCTGGTTCTTTCGACGTACCGACTGTCGTTGAAGAACAACTGAATGAGGTTGTTGCTAAAATGCTCACTGAGCTTAGCAAGGGTGATGGTGTGTCCACGTTTGAGTTCATTGGGAGTGGTGCTGTTATTGCTCTGTTGAACTACTTGTCATGTGGGACTTTTGGCAGAGAAAAGATTCCTGATAATACCTTTCCCAAACTGCGTCAGCAAGCTATCAGGCGGTACAAGTCTTTCATATCAATTGCTCTTCCTTTTGACAAGGATGGAAGTGATGCACCCATGACAACTCTTGTGCAGAAGCTTCAGAATGCCTTGTCCTCTCTGGAGCGATTTCCAGTTGTGCTCAGCCATTCAGGCAGGTCATCCAGCAGTGGTGGGGCCAGGCTTTCATCTGGTCTTAGTGCACTTTCCCAGCCATTCAAGTTACGTCTGTGCCGGGCCCAGGGTGAGAAGTCACTGCGTGATTATTCATCTAATGTTGTGTTAATAGACCCCCTTGCTAGCCTAGCAGCAGTGGAGGATTTTCTCTGGCCTAGAATTCAGCGCACTGATTCATCATCTACTCAGAAGCCTTCAGAAAATTCAGAGTCTGGATCTGCCACTGCAGGCCCTGCCGCAACAGCATCATCTGGTTCTGTCCCTGTAGCCCGACGCTCCTCCACAAGATATACTAGGTCGTCAGTAAAGATTGGTGGCACCTCTAGCAAGGATTCACAAGAAGCAAGTGGTGTTGCAAACACAAGTTCTTCAAAGGGGAAGGAGAAGGCAGTCTTGAAACCCTCTTCTGAAGAGCAGAAGGGGGGACAGACGAAAAATGCGGCATGCAGGAAGGCTGCCTCTGAGAAGGATACAGAAATGAAGCCTGCTCATGATGATTCTAGCTCTGAGGTTTGCTTTTGTTCAGCTTAGATTTTTTCATCATAGACTTTTGCAAACCTTGTTCTGGGTTTCAAGATGCTTAATGAGGTGATTTTTATTTGTTGACTATATATTATTGTTGATGCTATTATTTTAGGAGGAGGATGAGCTTAATGCTTCTCCTGTTGAGATAGATGACGCTTTAATGATTGACGAGGGTGATATTTCAGAAGATGAGGATGATGACCATGATGATGTAATTCATTCTACTTTGTGATAAATTCTCCCTATTTTCCACTTGGTTTTATTTACCGATGCATTCCTGCCTTTTGTTTTCTTTTCTGTAACTTGAAGTAAATGTTGTTCCAATCCTTTTGTCAAATGGCCAAATCAGAAGAACCAGTACTTAGTCTAGTGGCTAAGAGCAATGCCCTCTGTGCAGGAGGTTGCAGGCTCAAAACCCAATGAAAGCCAAAGGCCGTTGGTGGACTTTAGGTCACTTTGAAATATTCAAGGGCAAAGTCTCTGGTCTGTTACTAAAAAAAAGGCCAAATCAGGTATGGCAGGGCCGTGCAGCAGCTGTTGTTCTCTATGAAAACTGAATCTTTAATTACAACCGATCACAAGTCATGCTGACCATTGCTGTGCAAAGCTTTTGCAATTGGTTGCAGAATGATACCACATTGTGGCTGTCATTGTTGATGTTATTGCTGTGGTCATCGTCATCATATTGTTATTACCTATTCATTTTTTTCTCTATCTTAGGTCCTGAGAGATGGTTCTCTTCCGATCTGTGTCCCAGAGAGGGTGCATGATGTGAAACTTGGTGATCCAGCTGAGGATTCCAATCCTTCATCTTCCGCAAATAATAGCAAATCACCACCACCACCACCCTCAGGCTCTATTGCTAGAAATACCATCTCAAGGCCAGATCCTGCAGATTTACGAGCAATGAGCAGTATGTTCGGTTCACGTGGTGCGATGTCATTTGCTGCTGCTGCAATGGCTGGCCTGGCATCTGTTAGTGGAAGTGGAATTCGTGGTAGCAGTCGTGACCGCCGCGGTCTGGGACTGGGTGGAAGCAGCAGTGAACATCACAACAAGCTTACATTCACTTCTGGGGGCCAGCAACTTAGCAAGAACTTGACCATATACCAGGCAATCCAACGTCAGTTGGTGCATGATGAGGAGGACGAGGAAAGGTTCGGTGGTTCTGATTTACCAAATGATGGAAGCAGGTTTTGGAGTGACATATTTACCATAACTTATCAGAAAGCAGATGGAAATCCCGCTCAAGGTGGGTCTGGTTCTGCTTCATCAGCTACGAAGCCAAAGTGTGGTTCTTCCAGAGTTGGGTCTGATGGAAGAGGGCAGCAGGTTTCCCTTCTTGATAGCTTATTGCAAGGGGAGTTGCCATGTGACATGGAGAGATCAAATCCAACATACAATATCCTGGCCTTGTTACGTGTGCTTGAGGGTCTGAACCAGCTCGTACCACGTCTAAGAGTTCAGGCTGTGTCTGATGACTTCGCTGAGGGGCGGATTGATACCCTTGACGAACTTTACAAAACCGGTGGGAGAGTTTTGCATGAGGATTTTGTTAACAGTAAGCTGACACCCAAGCTTTCAAGGCAGATTCAAGACGTGCTTGCATTGTGTAGTGGAAGCCTGCCTTCATGGTGTTACCAATTGACCAAGTCATGCCCTTTCTTGTTCCCCTTTGAAACCAGGCGTCAGTATTTCTACTCAACGGCCTTCGGTTTGTCTCGTGCACTGCACCGCCTTCAGCAGCAGCAGGGTGCTGATAATACTAACTCTTCTAGTGAGAGAGAGGTTCGGGTCGGCCGGCTGCAGAGACAAAAGGTGCGTGTGTCGAGAAACAGGATATTAGATTCAGCTGCCAAGGTGATGGAGATGTTCTCTAGTCAGAAGGCTGTGCTTGAGGTAGAGTACTTCGGCGAGGTTGGTACTGGGTTGGGCCCCACACTTGAGTTCTACACCCTTCTGAGCCATGATTTACAGAAGGCGAGTCTCAGTTTGTGGCGATCCTCTTCACATTTTGAAGATAGCTCTGTGATGGAAATTGATCTTGGTTCAGATGGGAAGAAGCAGGGTGTTGATTTGACTGGCAGGAAGGATGATCTGGTGTGTGCCCCCCTTGGGTTGTTCCCACGCCCCTGGCCAGTAAATGCTGACATGTCAGAAGGGAGCCAGTTTTACAAGGTGCTGGAACATTTCCGATTGATTGGTCGGGTAATGGCAAAAGCCCTGCAGGATGGTCGGCTCTTGGATTTGCCTTTGTCAACTGCATTTTACAAACTTATGCTGGGTCAGGTAATTGTAATTCTGCTTCTTGGTCTGTTTGCATTTTGTTAAATAGTCCAAATACAAATGGTTGTTGTTTATAGGACATGTTTCTGTTTGCCAAAAATATGTCCTATCTTTATTATAAAACGTTTTGAGATTTTCAGGTTTTTTGTGTATTTTGTTAATAGGCTCTTTGTGGGGAATAAGTGGGGAATAGAAAGACTAATATGAATAATAGCAATGTTGTGGTACATTTATGCAAGTGGGCACAACTTGTACTGTATCAGTAAGCAAACTTGGTGGATGTTGTTGGGGAGGTTCAATACATTGACTTTTGGTGTGAAATTGAATGGCTTGTTTTTGCAGGAACTGGATTTGCACGATATCCTCTCATTCGACATTGAATTTGGAAAGATATTGCAAGAATTACAGATCCTCGTGCATCGCAAGAAATATCTTGAGTCATCTGGTGGCAGTACCCGAGCCATCAGTGACTTGCACTTCCGTGGGGCCCCAATTGAGGATCTATGCCTCGACTTAACACTTCCTGGGTATCCTAATTATGTGCTTAAAGAAGACGAAGAGAGCACAACTGTAAGTCTTGAATTGCCTTGTACAACTATTTGGTCCCATAAAACTTTTTGTATATTTAAGTTGAATTCTGTAAAGGAAATATTAACTGTACTTGATTCGGTGCCCTCTATAATATCAAAGAAATTCCACATTGCATGTTTGGATCATATTTAGTGTCTAACTTATGTTTTCAGGTTAATATTGACAACTTGGAGGAGTACATCTCCTTAGTAGTAGAGGCAACAGTTAAGACGGGAATAGCACGGCAGATGGAGGCATTTAGGGCTGGGTTCAACCAGGTATGTTTGCTCATTGGATATGGTGGAACAATCAGTTGAAAATTCTTGATTTGTATTACATCCAGTTGTGTAATAGTTTTGATGAAATAATAGTTGATCAATGATTTCTTTTTGGAAAAGCTGATTATGCATTGATCTGAATTAATTGTTCTTTAAGCAATGACATGGGACTTTTCTTTGTCCAAACCAAAATAAAATAGGAAAGACTCTTCAATTTATGCAACTTGCTGGTGATGTTTTCCTTGTGGAATCTAGTTTTTTGAGTCTGATTTGCAAAGATTCTGCCATATTGCATCTTATCCTTCTCTTACTTCTATTTAAACTTTGGAGTGTATAGTGAGGCTGACAGTGTCTAAGATTGGATATATTGAGAGAAAGTAATAGGGGAAATTTGAGAAAGTAGCTGATGAATTGATGGTTGTGGTCCAAAGATCAATGGATTAGACCTGGTTGTGTGAGGTGGAATAGAGAAAGATGAATCTTGAAAGGAAAGTTGGTACAAAAATGAAGAAGAACAAAATGTTATTATTTACATAGATTTACACATCCATTTCATTTTATCTGGAAATATTCATGTGGAATCTTTTCCTTTTGTAATCTACATGGTCTTTAAGTATAGCCTTGACATAGTTTTACTTTTTTGTAAATATTGTCTTGAGGTTCTTCATGGAGTTATATTATTCATTGTCTGTTTCTGCAGGTTTTTGATGTCACTTCACTTCAAATATTCTCGCCTCATGAGCTTGACTACTTGATTTGTGGCCGCAGAGAGTTGTGGGAGGCAATATACTTTACCTAAAAATATAATAGTTGAATTTAGTGTTCCCTACTTAACTCTAACAAATACTTGAATGTTATTTATCTGACAATGAAAGCCTATATTTTTCAGGCTGGTACCCTGGTCGAGCATATAAAATTTGATCATGGCTATACTGCTAAGAGCCCTGTTATTGTCGGTGTAAGAATTATTTCTTGTCCTATATATATAGCAAACGACTTCGCAAGTGCGTTAAAAAATTCTGAGAGAACTCGGTACTACTTCAGTCGATAGCAATTTAGTTAAGTACTCTAGTACATGTTTTATGGCAAATATTGCAAAAATAGGAATAAGGCTTGAATACGTAAACAGAAGCTGAATTGTTTCGTAAAATCAAACCAAGTTATTTAAATTAAATATAAACAAGCGGGAACTGCCTTGGATGGTAATGTACAGAACCATAATATCTCTTATAAGATCATCCTCTGAACATTTATTGTATTGTATTGTATTGCCTTTGTTTCAGCTCCTAGAGATCATGACAGAATTTTCACCAGAGCAGCAGCATGCATTCTGCCAATTTGTTACTGGTGCACCCCGGCTACCACCTGGCGGCCTTGCTGCACTCAACCCGAAGCTAACTATAGTTAGAAAGGTAGGATATTTTTTTAAAGATTTAGCAATTCTGATTCATTGTCCTTTTCATGCATTCATTAGCTGATGTCCTTTCTGACTTTTATTATCAGCATCCTTCTAATGTGACTAGTACACCTACTGGAACTGGAGCTACCGAATCTGCAGATGAGGACTTGCCCAGTGTCATGACATGTGCCAATTACCTGAAGCTTCCTCCCTACTCAACCAAGGTTTCTCTCTCTCTCTCTCTCTGTTGAAACTCTTGCCAGAAGCTGGCAAGCTTAATTTCATCTTAATAACACCTAATTACAACACTTGGGGACATATCCTCCCTATTACACACATCGGCACTGTATCATCTCACCCCCCCCCCCCCCCACCCCTATCAAAAAAACAGGAAAAGCATTAAAACAACAAATACTGAAAGTGACATCCTATGTCTCAACACTGCATTTTGCGATCAACTGTACTTCAACCACATCTGCATATCCTCAAGCACTCGGTGTACCAGCTGGACAGGATTAATTGCAGCTGTGTTTCCTTCAAAGACCCTTGTATTTCTGTTTCCATATGGCATATTGTTGTTGCCAGGAATCCCACCTCCCAGATCGTAATTTTCCTATCCTCTTTAGGCAAATGGTCTCTAACCTCTTGGACCATTCGTGTGATGTCCATAGTTGGTGCCACAAATGGAATTCCGGTATGCTGCTGCACATGGAACCAAGTTGTCACTGCATATGGGCACATGAAGAAGAGGTGTAGAGCAGATTCCACGGGACAATTGTTGCACAACACACAGTGCATTGCACATCTCATATTTTGTCGACGCATTACGTCATGTGTTAGGATCTGTCCCTGCATCAACACAGCCAAAAATTCTCACTGTCGGTGGTACCTTAGCCTTCCATATAGCACACGAGAACTTTGTACAGGGAGTTGGAAGTGAACTGCCGTGACGATTCCCATTTCCACCGAATACGGTCCTGTTCTTGTACCAACACCATTTTATGTAATCTCTCCAATGCATTTGCCTCTGTAAGGTTAGCTGGTAGGGTCAGGAGCTTATGCCTCATTTGAATTGCATCACTTAACGATATCTTAGGCATACATACTTCCTTTATGGGTGTGCTATGAGGCAGTAAAGGGTATCCTGCCCATGAATCGTACCAGAACGATATGGCCCTAGCATCTCCAATGTGCCATTCTGTTGACCAGACAAAAATTGGCAAAATGGACAGCAAGGATGTCCAGAAGAACGACCCAGATTTCTTCCAGAAGCTAGGACCATTTTCATACACTCCTATCCAATACAGGTGCGTTGCCATTGTTGCCCATAACAAATCAGGACGAGCATATAGTTTCCACCACCATCTCATTAGCAACCCTATGTTGTGTAGTTGTATATTCTTCACCCCGAGCCCTCCCGAGTTCTTAGGTATGCAAGATGTTTCCCAATTGAGCATGTGCACTCCTCTTGATGAGCCATCTGATTTTTTCCATAGGAACTCTTGAGTAATTCGATCAATTCTGTTTAGCACCCACTTTGGCAATTTGAAACAAGTCATGAAATACACTGGAATAGAAGAGAGGACTGAGATAGTCAATTGGAGTCGGCCACCATGAGATATGAGTCTTCCCTTCCATCCTTGCAGTTTACGGTCGACTTTTTCAATCAATTTGATGAAGTCTTGCCTTCTTGGCCTCTGGATCGATAACGGCATGCTTAGATAGGTCATAGGTACAAGGAAAAGATCCCAGTTGGCAAGCCAGAATCCCTTTTATTCTTTGTGCGTGCTCACTCGTCAGGTTGATCAGTATAAAACAGCTCCTTGCAAGGTTAATTTTGAACCCCGAGATTTTTGAGAAGATGCCCAAAATTATCTTGATTGCTACCACACTTTCATCGTCTGCCGTTGCTATCAAAGCCGTATCATCTGCATATTGGAATGCTAGAACAGGTTGCCTAATTTTCGTAGTGAGCTGATGTTCCATTGGATATGCAACATTACTAATCATTCTTTGTAGCACATCGACCCCCAGTATGAACAACATGGGGGATAATGGACCCCCCTGCCTTAGCCCTTTCCTGTGCTTAATGAAATCTGAACCAGAACCATTTACCATTACACGGGATGATGATGTTGAAAGCATTAATTTTACCCAAGTGATCCACCTTGTTGGGAAATGTCTTGCATGCATAACCGAAGTTAAAAATTGCCAACTCAGTGAGTCAAATGCCTTCTTGAAATCTATTTTTAGGAAGATCCCTTTTGCCCCCATCTTTGCCATGCTATGCAGAATTTCCCTCGTGACCAGAAAATTATTCGAGATCTGCCTGCCTTTAACAAAGGCTGTTTGGTTTTGATGTATCAAGTCAGGCAGTCTTGATCGCAACCGATTTGACAAGATCTTTGATATTAATTTTGGTAGTATGTTGATCACACTAATCGGTCTAAAATCCGACACTCCATCTACACTATCACACTTAGGAATCATTAGAACATTAGCTCTATTTAGTTCCTCGAAATTAATTTCTAGCCTTGTGAATCTGTCAATTATTTTGAGTACCAACGGTTTGAGTGTTTGCCAATATTTTTGTAGAAATTCTGCTGGTATACCGTCAGGGCCAGATGATTTATTGTGGGCCAGCTGTTTAACTGCATGATCAACCTCATTCTCCATTATATCTGCTCCCAGGTCTTGTAATGTCTCCCCTTGTGGGTATAAAGTTTCTGGGTCGAAAGGCCTTACGTTCTCTGCCGTCCCAAGAGTGTGTAGCAGATGCGTTTGAAATGCTAGTCTGATTTGGTTTTCATCCACCAATCGAAGATTGTGCCATCTCAGTGATGATATTGTGTTCATTACTAGCTCTTGCTGATGCAAATGCATGGAAAAAACGTGTATTCTTATCTCCCTGCGATAGCCATCGACACCGGGACCTCTGCCTCCATTTGATCTCTCCATTTGTAATCAGTTCATACGCTTTTGCCCGTATTTTGTTTCTGAGATAGTACTCATGTCTAGCCAGACTTCTTTTCTCCTCTATTTTGTCGAAAAAAGGATTGCACGGTTACATTCATCCAATTGCGTATCCATCCCTGTGAATTTTTCTTTGTGCCAACCAACCAGTGCTTGATGTGTTGATGTAAGGTTTGACATGAATATTTTTTCCGGCTCTGCACAATGTGCTCTCTGGATGGCCCAATTCTCAGAGATAATTTGACGTACCTCTTCATAATTGAGCCAAAACAAGCTCGATCCTCCTTTGTTTTTGTCTGGTTTCCTGTTTCTTACAGTGGACCAATGGCACATGGTCTGAGTCTCTGAGACAACCAGTTCCCTCGCTGTTAGCTCCAGCGCTGGGAATGTTGTGGTCCAGTGTGTGGACACAAACACTATCCAGTTTCGATAGTATTGCATCCGGCCTTTTATTCGTCCAGGTGAACCATCTGTTTTTTAATTGAATATCGATTATACCTGCATCCCTGATGAAGTCAGGGATACAGGTATAATCGATATTCAATTAAAAAACATTCATCTCTCTCTCTCTCTCTCTCTCTGTGTGTCGTGGGACCTGGTAGGTTGGTTAGTTGCTGATTGGTCCGATACATTTTCAGGAAGTGATGTACAAGAAATTGCTCTATGCGATCAATGAAGGGCAGGGGTCATTTGATCTTTCTTAGCTCGCCAAGCTCAGACAGTATGTTATTTACTATTGCATTTCTACCAAGATCCAGGTCTCTGATTATGTAGCTCAGCGGCCATTGATTCAGGTTTGTTCTTAAATTCTTGTTTTGAGTTTGATCGTCTCTCCCCCCAGTATTGCTTTAATTGGTAATGGATTTACTGTGCAGTTGGAATCTGTCTTTAATGAGGGATTCAGACGGGAATCAAGAACTTTTGGACTGTCTACTTTCTGTAAATAACAAAGCTTTTGATTTTTGT
>CAXKVX010003128.1:0-39353 GCA_964058865.1 Eleocharis quinqueflora
CAAACGATCACAAAATAATATTTTTGCTAACCGTTTCATAATTTAATTCTTTGATCTGAAGCATTTCATTTGTCATGAAACGATCTTAATCATTTCATTTATCACAAAACGAAACGAAAAACGACCAGCCATTGGCAACCTGACACTTCAATATTTCGAATTTTTAGAAAAAAATGGGGGTCCAGTCACCCAAATTTCATATATATGATGACCACATAAATGTGATCTTTTGAATTACATGGAGAACAATGAGAGAAAATACACGAAACAAAACATGAAACAACAACAACAACAACAAAAAAACACGAAACAACAACAAAAAAAGATAGATACAAGCAACAACACGATACAAGAACGGAATAACCTAAAATCTGAAAAGACAATGCTTCTCAATTTTCACCGAACACCCAAGATATACTTTGTCTGTCGCAACGTATCTCAATCCGCTATCTTGAATACACTCCACGGTCCTTCGCACATCGAAGTTGATCTTGTAGCACTACTTATTTTCAAAGATGAGGGTCAAGCCCTCAAATTTTACTATTGATCACAAAATCAAATACAATGTACCTGTATCTAGTTTGGTATCCTCATGTGGGTGAGTACCGGCACACCTTGGCTCTCCAGCTCTTAGTGTCGAAAGATCTCATCTGTTTGTGCTTGTAGAAGCTCGCACCGCCACATGACCCTATTGGATTTGTGAAGCCACTGCTAAGCCTCTAAAGATTTCCTTCCAGCTACAGCTCCATTGGGTGCTGTAGGTCACGAATCTGCTCTAGTTAGGATTAAAATTTCTTACTCCTCACGGTTGCCTCCATGATGAGTTAGAACTCGATACCGCCACCTTTGCTCACTGTTGAGGAAAAATTCATGTGGTGGAATCAAAGAGAAAGAAGAGGGAAAGAGGGATGTACAGAGAGGTCAAGTCAGAACGAGAGGTGGCTACTGAAAGAAACCCGTGGTTCGATTTTCATCCCCGGTTCCTTCACGGCATAGAGTTGAGTGAAAGCGATGTCGAATCCGAATAAGAGACTGCTACTAGAAAAATTCGGTGAATTATTTTCTTCTCTCTCTTTTCTAGCAACGAATCTCTCAAAAAAGACCAAGAAGAAGTAGAAATAAAGAGAAAGAGCCAAAAGAGACCGACGATGCAGCCTCCAATAGAATTTTCCTTTAATTTTCGCTCTCTTAACGACGACGCAACCTCGCAACCTCCACCGCTTAGAGTTTTCCTTTGATTTTCCCTTTCTCTTTTTTAAGGCCGGCCGCTTAAAACAATATTTCGGATTTTGACTACTTTTTATTTTATTTCCTTCACAGGCCAGAAAATATTGTCAAAGTTTTAGGACTTCTACCGGAAAATACAAGGTTAAATGAGAAGTCCCTCTTCTGGATTTTGCACCAGAACAACTATAGTACAATGACACCTACCGTAACCAACACTATTCGCACTTAAATGCAAATGCAACCAAATTATAGTTCCAGGACTTCTCAGTTCAACAGAAATTGCAATTGCATCCACGTTATAAAGAACATATGGAATTATCTAGAGGCAGTGAAACCAATTTCATGATCATCAATAATCTTTACTTCAATTGCACCATCCATTCCATGCTTGCTAATATTAATAATGAATTCTCATTCAACAGCAAATAACGTTTATAACTATAATACTCCGTGCTTAAACATACAAATACAAACTTCGCATACAGCATACAATACTAACATCTGCTCCGTAATGCAAGCGATGGCATTAACTCAGCATTTACATATCTTCCTAAAAAATATTTAAGAAATGTTTATAACCCGACTGCGTGAGGACCCACTCCCACCAGATCCACGGCTCTGTTCAGTGGGGGGAAGTGCGTTAGTCCTTCCTGTGTGCCGATCTCTCCTGATAGGCCCACCACCACCTATGGAAAAGAATATAACAAAAAGAGGGCCAATGAATATTTATTGAAATGGTTTCGTACATCAGAGAGCTAATGAACTAATTAATAGTCATTCACCACATAAGAGAAGAACAGTAAAACTGCCAATTAATAGAAAGTTAACAGCATTAAAAGAAAGTGCACATATATCCTTCCAGACTCTCTACATTACACATCCAATCTTCAATCGCTGGAAATATCTTATCCAACCTTACAGAACTCGGCTCCCAAAATTACCATTCAAAACTTCAATACCAAGTTGACCTCGAAGGAGAACTGAAAATATCCTCTATTTAATTTTACAACAATTGTGGTCCCATTGAATACATTAACTTGAAGCCCTTGACGATGGGTTGTAAATTGATCGTAATTTTGAAATCCAACCTTTCAAATGTTAATTTATATAATATTCATATGAATATAAAGAATGATTGAACTCGATGCAAGTTTTACCGTTCACCAAAAACTAGAATTTTTTTTAATGACACTAAAATTGTATAACATTTGATACATACGCACTCCATAAGTCAACATCATTTCAATAATCTTCTGTTTTGGAAACTTAAAAAGTTAATCTAGCAATGTACTGTCAAGGCATCCAACATAGCAACAAAGACTGAGAACTCCCAAATTGCAACCAAAACATGCCAAATTTGACCAGATATTAACTCCCAAGTTATTGAAATATTTAATTTTAAATGTAGACTATTCATATTCAACCAAAATATTTTACGCTTTTCTCTTTACCTAACTTCCATAGTTCACTATAAGATACTACGAATCTAAAATTACCTACGAGACCTCTTGACCATCCCATGTAGAAAGTAAATATCTATATAGTAACTTAGTCATAGAAGGAGAAGGTAATGGTCTTGTTACAAGTTGCAGGAGCAGAAACTAATTATCTGAGGACCAAACGATCAATCCATGAGGAACATAGTTTAAAAAAGTAAGCATGTGAGACCTTTCAACAGCTTTAGTTCGGACGGTTAAGCATGATATTTTCACTCTCTAAATGGTATTATCTGATTTTTAGGTGTCTAGTACATCATACATGAAAACTCACCTTGACTAAAACAGAAATTAAAATAGATTTTATGGTAGAGAAGGTAAACAGTATCAAATAGGTTTACCACAGGTTTTGTTACAGGGAAGTCTGGATTCCATGTCAACAATTAGTATCGTTAGTAAGCAGTGACAAGAAAAGAGCACAGCAAACTTACCGCCGTAGCCACCGTGATTCATATCAGGATTCCATTCTGGCAAGTGCTGTCTTGCATTTCCTCTCCAAGTCTCTTCAAACTTAGGCAACTCATCTAAATGTCATAAAAAAGAAAACAGGGAAATTTTGTAAGCAAGTTAAAAGGAAAACAAAGAATCAGTATTAACAATATGAACAAAATATCAAACCTTCTTCAAGGTTGTGCAGCATTTGAGCACTGTCTACTTGCCCGCCAGAATGCAGCCTCCTAGTCACTGAATGACCCTGAAAATAAAAATAGAAACATCACTTTTGATAACCAAATATCAACTGGCATACTTAGTGCCATGTATAATGGAAACTTTTTTAATGTGATAAAATAAAAGTCAGGAATGAGAAGAAGGAAGTCGAAATTGCATAATGTCTGAGAACAAAAAGTGATTTACATACATCACCCACAAATCAGTTTTAACTCATAACAACTTTATCTGCTATCAGCCACATGCAATACAGTGCTAATTTTCACAGATGATGTTTGCAAACCAACAATGGTATTCGCAGTGTGTTTAGTACAGAAGTCCAATTAATGTCCTTATGAAGGATCAAGAAAAACTTTCATTTTATTAAAAGTTACCATAGAGCTTCAGCAATGCCCGACTCAAACTGCTAATACTTGCAACACAAACATACAATGAACAAACCTACCATCTCTACAAGTGTTACAAAAGTACCTTATCATGAATTCCACGAGAGACCCTATGTGTCGCTCTCCCAGTAGTGGTGTCTGCTTCCCTGCTTTCCTCCATAGTAATCTACAAAGAAGAAAATATACATCACATCCCTAGTGAGACTAGAAATTAGGAGTGGATTCTTGTAAACGCCAAAAATATCACATCAGATCCACGCAATAAAATTCTTCTTTTAACCATTTGCTTGAGATTTTAAACATCCTCTTGTTGCCCTAACTAATGGATTTTGGATATTAACTAGTACCAGTGACCTACCCCATCACTACCACTTCTCCTATCTGTAGAAGAGGTATAATAAGCACCATTGACTCCGCCATAAGACATCCTAGAGCTCTGAAAAGAGTATGTGCGGGCCTGAGGCTGTTCTCCATGGTTAGCCCTGTTAAACCTGCTTGTAAAGTGCACTTGCTCACCATTCCTCTCTGAAAAATGACAGAAAAATAAAGGAAAATCAGAAAATTATCCTTATACCACATCTGTCATCTTGACCAATCTACATAAAGAAAAGACAAAAAATACAGGTTGCACAATTACAAATTTGTCCCTCATGCTGTTTCTTTTTATTTTATTATTATTATTATTATTATTATTATCGTCATCAAATATACATACTAAGAAGCCAACTGATTTCAGGTTATCTATATAATTATTGGCTGTTCAAACCAAATAATATGCAGGACCGTTGTCGCGAGACCCATAATATATCATCACTATCTTCGCAACACAAAAATGTCACCTTCTATTTCATCATCAGGCTCTTGGACATGCGGCTCCCCAGAAGCTCTTTCCTCTCCGTTTCTTGCCATCTCATCATGTTCCTCTTCATCAAGCTCTCTGATCACCAACCCTCTAGAATTATTCCTTGCAGGAGCCTCGATGAAATTTGAATTGCGGTGCAGGTCAAAAGGGGCCGACATTTGATCAAACATGCTAGATCCGAACATGCTAGGTCCCATCAAGCTAGGCCCGAACATGCTAGGTCCCATCATGCCCCCAAAGGGCTGAGTGAAGAACGGATCATCAAACGGGTCCCGGTCACCAAATAAGCTTGGAAAGAGGCTTGGTGGTCTTCCAAACCCTGGGAACCGGGCAAAGGGATCACCGAATCCGAAATCACCACGACCTCCTTGCCCCCTCTCCATCTCTGTAAAAAAACAAAAGAAGATACTTTAAATGTTACCTCCTTTATTCTAAACAAAGTGCTATCTAAAGAAGAATATAATCCAGTTCAAACCAGAATTTTGGTAAAATCAAGTTCCTAAAAACTTATCATAAAATTCAACAAGAGGGGAAAAGGACCTCCAAACTAACTAAACTCAAATAGATATATCTACACAGATGATGCTGAATTAAAGTTTCTTTTTCGATTATTTCTCCGATTTCAGAAAAAAAAACAAAAAAAACAGAAAATTAACCTGTAATTCCGAAAAATAAGGCTAGCTTTAGAGAAGAAGTACCAGATTTGGTAGTCGAATTTGTAGACGACAGAAGACAAAAGGAGAAGTGACTCGAAACTTCTAGCTAGGTTTTGATCATTCAATGGCGGTCGAAAGACGCTTCATTAACCTAAATTCGAGAAGACTCCTGAGTAAAGTAGAATTTGATTCTCTAGCGTAAATATGTGTGGTATTCTGCGTAAAGGGTCTCTGAGCAGTGGACCCACGGCGAGATTATTACTTCGTTTTTTGTGTTTTTTGTGTGGACTTGTCCCAACCTCCAACTCGGGCCTGGCCCAGAAAACGGCTCAATTCATTTCTCAATCGAAGATGCAAATTGTGTGTTTTTATTTTCTAATTATTTTATCACTCAATTTTAATTTTCAGATATCAATATATACATAGAAAGAGATTTGTGTTATTATGTTTTACAAAATACGAACGCTTTACGATTGTACAACTATTGATTTTTGACACAAATTTGATGACGCTATAACTACCGTTATAACTGTAGGAATAAAATTTGATGACGTAGTAATAAATCTTGATTCTTGACACACCACGAAACGGTAGGTGTATTAATAAATCTTTGCGGCTTTGCCCAAATTTTGTATAGGATCAAAACTAATAAATCCTAGCTACATGATCCGTAAGAGGTCTACCTAATCATATTATATTGGTTGACCAAACTTCACATTTTCTAAACTCTAAATACCGTAGCACAGCAAAATTAAAAGCTAGTGGCGTTATAAAGCTCATTGGAATCGTTACAACCTGATTTCAGAAGCCAAATTGTTCTGCTTAAAAGCTGTTAAGTCTGAAAAATAGGATGACCCGTTATAACGTTATATTTAGCGTTATAATACTAGACAAAGTTTTCAACGATAAAACTCTTTGTCCTGACCTGACATTGCATTATAGCAATATATTTAATGCATAACTTAGCGTTATAATGCTATATAAAAATAGCATAATTAAAATCCAACAACCAAATTATTTGTTCTCACCCTAAATAGCGTTATAACGCTAAGATTTGTACATGAGATAACGTTATAACGCTATACCTCGCAAAACTGCTTTTTGACTAGATTTGAACCCCTATTTAAACTCTTCTTCTCCAACAAATTGTAGTAGTTGTTCTATCTAATTCAATACCTTTTTAATTCCTTACCCTAAATAGTGTTATAACGCTAAGATTTGTACATGAGATAGCGTTATAACGCTAGACCTCGCATAACTGCTTTTTGACTAGATTTGAACCCCTATTTAAACTCTTATTCTCCAACAAATTGTAGTTGTTGTTCTATCTAATTCAATACCTTTTTAAGTCATCATTGTTGTGCTATTTGAGCTCAAGTTTAATAGCCAAATTCTTGCTCTATTTTCAAGTTTAATTAACTAAATCTAATCTAGGAATTATAGAGAGTTTGTTTGTTTGAGTGATTAGCTTTGTTGGTCATATAATTATTCATTGTCTATTTTGTGCGAGTGATTAGTTGTCTTGCGCTTCATCGGTGTGTGTAAGCGAGTTCAAGATAGTCAGCTCGATTCTCCACCGATGTGTGTAAGCGAGATAGAGTTCGACACCGTGTTAGAGTTGGTGTGCTTCATTGGTGTGTGTAAGAGAGTCTCAATTTCAAAGTTGTACATTGAACAAGCGATTTTGTTTACTGGAGCAGACCATGCTTGTTACTGCAAGAAGCAGAGGCGTCGGGGACCCGAAGATGTAGGTGAGGCCGTAGTGCAAGCCGAACTCCGTCAATATTTGATTGAGCCACTTTCTTTTCCTTTACTCTCTTTCAATTCAATTATTGTTAATTGCATTGTGGAATTGTGAATTGCTTGTTTTGTTAGTTTGAATTATTTGATATAATTGATTAGCATTGTCTAAATTGGTTGTGTTGATCTATCGCGGGCAATTGTAATTAGGAATTGAATTTGTGCAAAATTAAGATCTTGTAGTTGCCAATCAAACATAAATTAGTCATAACTTAGACTGCTTGAATTCTACAGTTGTTGTTGTTATTGTAGTAATGTCATTATATAGTTTTAACTTTTGAAATAACTGTAGAACCTAGGGAGCCTAGGTGCTTAACTAATTTTTGCTCGGATCAACCAAATAGGGACCTAATTGCAAATTTCACAAACTATGACAAACAATTCAATTTAGGCAATTCAACAAGCAATTAATTAATTCCCTAATCAAGCAATTCAAGCACAACTCAATTCAATTCTCAAACAAATCAAGCAATTAAACTAATTGAATTGAGTAAATATAAATAAAGATAAGGGAAAAGAAAATGGCTCAATGCGTGTTGACGAAGTTCAGCTTGCACAAACGGCCTCGCCTACGTCTTCGGGTCCCCGACGCCCCCGCTTCTTGCGGTAACAAGCCTGGTCCGCTCCACTAAACAAAAATCGTTGTTTAGCGTACAACTTCGGAATTGGGACTCTCTTACACACACCGGTGGAGCCGCTAACCTTAACCCGACAACGAACTCTATCTCGCTTACACACACTTGTGGAGAATCGAGCCGACTATCTTGAACTCTCTTACACACACAAGTGGAGCTCAAGATTACACACACACTCACAAGAATTGACAATTTCTAATTGGAAGAGAATCAAAGATAATCACTCAAACAAATACACTCTTAATAACCCCTAGATTAGATTTAGCTAATTAAACTTGAGATTAAGAGCAAGGATTTGGCTATAGGTAAAAGGCTCAAAGTTGCTGGTAATGGTATTGAATGAATAAAATAGAACAACCGTCTCAATTGTTGGAAAATAAAGGTTTATATAGGGTACAAACCTAGCCAAAAGCATTTTTGCACCAGATAGCGTTATAACGCTATTTCATGTGTTAATCATAGCGTTATAACGCTATCTTGGGTCAAGACAAATAATGTGACCGTTGGATTTTGATCGTAGAACTTTTACATAGCGTTATAACGCTAAGCTATGTACAAAACATAGCGTCTATCTTGTGTCTGGACCACAAATTTGACCGTTGGGATTTTGTCTAGCGTTATAAAGCTATCCCAAATCTACACAGAAAAAATCCAAGACTTAGCCAAATTTTGGCTTTTGGTCCCTTTGGCTTTATAACGCCAAGTTCTTTGGAAATTTGGTGTGAATTATTTTGCTACTAATCAAAATGATGTTTTGATCAAATACAGTTTATGGTTATCAACTTAAATAATATTTAAGGCATATTCTTGATGTTTTGAAATTTTATTGATTCAATTTCTATTTTAAAATTAATTTTGAACATTTCAGCATTCTAGCATTATAACGCTATCTTAAATCGATGTAGGGTTTGGCTGGTTTCACTGTTTTGGTCTGGTAGTGTTATAACGCCAAGATAGCGTTATAACGCTATGTACTGTCTGGTTTGGATTTTCTTGCTCTTTTTACTCCCAAATTTAAATAAACTAAAATCTAAATAACCTAAGCATGTCTTCATTTTGATCGTGATCTTCTAATCTTGGGATCTTCATGCTTGATTGTCTTCATCTTCAAACAACCATAACTTTTGACTTGCAACTTCGATTTTAGCGTTCTTCATGGCGTTGGAAAGCTCACGAAGAAATCTACAGCCGGTATCGGGCTAGCCCGTACTAGATCACTTTTAGGCTCATCGGAGATCGTTTAAAGAATCAAAACTTCTCTTGAAGATTTCCTACAAAATTTCTCAAAAGAAAAATTTTGCAAAATTCAAAATCGTTTAGCAAATCAACAAATACAAGAGCTTGTTTGAGCCAACAATAACTATCAGTGCATGTAACAGTATTGTAAATGATACCGACACTTGATTGTGTATATGTAAAAAATTAGATAAACAATTGTCACATTGCATTCGAACACCCTTCTATATTCATCACTGTCTAGTGTATTTTTCTATGGCCGTGAGATGCGCATGAATTACATTTATGAGATATTTGAGATCCCTCATAGAATACTATATTATTTTTTTGACAATTATTATTATAATAATAATAATGTTAAATTCAATTTATTTAAAATATAAATTTATTACTGGTGTGTTTTAAGGGGAGATTAAGGAAGAAAGGTTAAAACTTGATGTTAGAGTTCTGTTGAAGGAATGAAGTAACTTAATCTAGATTAAATTGTTTCATTAAATAAACTGTATTTGTTACCATTCAAGTCGGATAGCCGATGTTACAATACTAATTTGCATAAAATGATCTTGTTCGTTCCTTTCTTCTTTTCTTGAACTGGAGCAGGATATTTGAAACTCATTTTCTTCTTCCTTTCAGCTCTTATTTTTTCAGCTAGAGCACACCTAATTGTCTTATGTTGTAGCGGCCATTCCCTTTTCAGTTTCCACCCCATCTCTCAGCATGTCAATGGCCGGTCATTTAATAGTTTTTCGTTTCGTTACGATCAAAGAAATTTATTTCGTTTAAATAATAAAACAGTTAATGAAAATATATTGTTTCGTAATTTTGTTTGTGACTGTGTATTGTTAGAATTGTTTTGATTTCTGAGAAAAGAGTTATGTTGAGAGAAGATGATGATAAGAGAGGAGATAAAAGATTGTTCGAATGAGAAGATGAATGATTTATTTTTTGTGTATGGTTAGAATCGTTAATAATCGATTTCTGATTTATTTTAGTATTATGACAGAGAATATTGATGAAAAATGAAGAAAATGAGATTGTTTTGATCGTTTTTTTAACAAAACAGTTAACAAAGTAAATTTTTTTAATCATTCGTTAAACAAAATGATTAAGTAAACTAGTCTTTTCGTGATCCTTAAGTCTGCATTTCTTCAAATTCACGTCTCGTGGGATACTCGTGAGGTGAAATAAGGTGAAATAATGTTATGACCCTGATGGAGGTCATAAAGATATTCAAAGAAATTGAGAATGAAATTGGATAAGAAATGGAATAAAATGAGATAATAGAAGCATAATAGAGAAGATGAGATAAAAGTTGATTGAAACAATCTTTATTGAATACTCAAAAGGGTAATTACAGAGGATAAGAAGAAGATGATAGTATGATAAAAGTGGTTTAATTCTCAGATTCGACATGAGCTGAAGAAGAAGACTAATGCCTTTATATAGAGGCATTTACACATTGCTGTAAATAAAACAAAAAATGGGGTAGATTGGTAACTTTCCCTAACCGACTGAAATCATCCAACAAACTCAACTGGGATCATCTCCATTTAATTCAAACTAGGCATCTCCATTAAAACGATTATTACTCAGATCAATGGTATGATGTGAATCCAACGATCAAGATTGATTGATACTTCCTAATCATTACATTGTCGCTCCCTTCAAAACAAGCTTGCCCTCAAGCTTGGCATGAAAATTTCGATTCAACCATGATGCCTTGATGTGATTGTAGTGTTGGATTCGGCACCTTCAATTGTCGTCCAGAACGAACTAGCAGAATGAATGCGTAGCACAATGATCTTGCCTTCATTTTCTGATGTTGAATTTGGCTAATGTGCAACTTCATGTCCAGCAACACCTTGCCAGTAATTGTTTCTTGCTTTTGGAAATTTGAGTAAACCTCCCTTGCAATCACTAATGCATCACTACTAATCAATCTTTCAGCTGTGTGCAATGGAAAGGTATGAGAGCTCTGAATGTTGGTCTCAGCTTTGCCCTTCCAATCTAATTTTATTTTTTGACACTTTTGCCCTCACTTATTGGCAAAATAGTTTCAACGTGATTTATAAACCTTTTACTTCGTGATTGTAGCAGGATCACCACTTCCTTCATCTTTGGATACCTGATACACCACTCTTCACCCATTGTCATAGCTGTGCCAGGATGTAACCGAACTGGTGGTAGATCCTTGGTGTCTCTTCCTAGAAGTTCTGTTGCCCTTTCTTTGTCATAGTACTGAGATGGTACCCTTTTTGCTTTGAAAGTGAGAAGTGTGTTTGATTTTAGATTGGTAAGGTTTGTATCCTGCCCTTGACCCAGTATTGTACTAATGCTGACCACCTTGTCACCAAGCTGGTATCGCAATGCTTTGGTACCATGTAGGGTTTCAGCCAGTAGAAGTGACTCTGGTTGCTCAGGTGTTTTGCACACTTTGCACCTAAAGTCAAAGTTTCTCTTGGTGTTTTGTCCATAGGTGCCTTTGAGTTTCTGTTTGGTCTCCACCCAAAACAAGAATTTGAGGGCCTGCAAAGAATAGAAGAACACCCAGTTGCCTTTCCTTGGTACCCCTTTGTATACATGCAGGTAGCTCTTCTGTTGCTGTTGTTTCAGTTGAAAGGGCAGCCCAGTGTAGAGAGGGCTAAGTAGCTTGAATAAAAATATTACCCAAGCTATTCTCCACAATACCATAAGGTGTGCACCAGCAAGAACATAATGAGTTGAGATCCAGATCAATGGCACATTTCTTTGTAAGACCAAACCCTTTGTAACACAAGAGGATTTTGTATGAATAGCCAACACTAGAATTATCCCTTTCCAACCAATTAACATGCCAGAAAGATTAGAGACTTGGACCAATTTGCCCTTGCTGAGAAGTGTATATGCTTGTGCTGCTATTAGTGATTCAGTTCCCTTTGAATCTTGGCTCACCTTGTTCTCAGATTGAATTGAGCACGTAAGTATGCTAAATTATGGAGTTGCCATGAATTTTTCCTTGGTATCAATATGAGGGTGCAACCAAAGGGTTACATTAGATGTGGGTTCAATCAATTGGACATCTAAGGCTCCAAGTTCCAATGGAGGTAAGCCCTTCCTTGCTACCTTCTCAGTATCATTCCATAGCCAGTGCTCCACCCAACCATTCCAAATGACAGTTTTGCCCTTTTTCTGTTCTTGTAATGTTTTAACTTGGCCACGAGGGTCAAACTGCAACCCCCATCTGCCATATAATGCTCTCAGTAACCATTGAAATAACCAATCCCATGTTCTCTTCTCTGCATGTGTCAATGGCCTTTTATGTTCAATGGTGGCGCATTTTGCTAATTGAATGCCAATGATGCCCTTTAAGGTTGAATTAGCTAGTAATTTTGTTGTATTTCCCTGCTTCAACAATTCACAACCAATAGACCCCTTTTTCCCCATTGGAGTTTCTTATGGAAGGACAGCATAGGCCTGAGGCAATGATATGAACATGCCTCTAGGATCAAACTCGACGAAAATCCTTCTGTTAAACAGTAACATAATTAGAGGTTGGGGTAGAATTATGTCTAGAAAGGCATTAAATCCTGCATCAATTCTAGCTCTGGAAGTTCTTTGAGATTCCTGTATGGGTGATTTAAATTGAAGCGTATGTAGAGCAACCTTGTTTTCTGGATCTGGCAACTGGTCGAAAGCCTCAGATGTTGTGATTAGATACTTATCATGTTGAGGCAGTTGGATGTAAGTCAAGTCAGTGTAGTCGAGTGTGATGTTACTCACCACCACTGTCGAGTCGGCTGTTATGACAGTCAAGGGTGGAATCCCATTGTCAGGAGGTTTTGGCTGAATTGCAGCAAGAAAACCTGATGTTTCACATTCTGTCACTGAATCATGAGGTATGGTGAAAGCCTTGTTGTGTCTCACAGTGGCAACCTGACCAAGGTGCTTATTGTGGCTTATCCTCCTTGATGACGATACCAGATCAAACTCATCAGTACCATGTGTGGGTTGAATTTGAGCTTCATGAGTTAAATCAAGCTTCAAGGATACCTCGTTTACCTCGATTTGTTGTGCCTGTAGTTCAACTTGATTTGCAACGATGGTATCATGATCATCTGGTTCAGTACTTCTTGTGACAGTCTCAATCTGAGCAGTAACCGATGGGTGTTCACTGAGGTCAAGCTGGCTGTGAACGGAATCTGGAAGAACAAGTATGGTAGAGATGCTTGTTGCCTGAGAATGAGGTGGCAGAAAAATCGATTGACTCAGCCGCTCAGCCCGAGACAATTGAACTTGGAGTATGGTATGTTCCATTACTGCCTCAAGGCGTTTATCGAGAGTAGCTCTCAGCTGAGCTAGGTTGTTCGTCACTATGCTGGTTAGCTTGTCCATGAGGTCGTCATAACTTGTAGTGATTCTCTTAGCCATGGTGCTTCGCAACTCATCCATTTCTGTTTTCATTTGAATCCCCATTTGTGCTCGTGTTGATGGAGGCAATCGTGAGCAAATCGATTGTAGCTCTAGATCTGTTTGGACATCTGAATATGAGAAAGATCTGTGGAGGCTCTTGGTGCAAAAGCGTGAAGATCCCAATCAGCAGCCATGGTGCTGGATTAGGACGAAGAGATCTTGAAAACACAAACAATCAAAATCAAAGAAGGTTTCAGCCCCAAATGTTGATCTTAAGGCTCTGATACCAATTGTTATGACCCTGATGGAGGTCATACAAGATATTCAAAGAAATTGAGAATGAAATTGGATAAGAAATGGAATAAAATGAGATAACAGAAGCATAATAGAGAAGATGAGATAAAAGTTGATTGAAACAATCTTTATTGAATACTCAAAATGGTAATTACAGAGGATAAGAAGAAGATGATAGTATGATAAAAGTGGTTTAATTCTCAAATTCGACATGAGCTGAAGAAGAAGAAGACTAATGTCTTTATATAGAGGCATTTACACATTGTTGTAAATAAAACAAAAAATAGTGTAGATTGGTAACTTTCCCTAATCAACTGAAATCATCCAACAAACTCAACTGGGATCATCTCCATTTAATTCAAACTGGGCATCTCCATTAAAACGATTATTACTCAGATCAATGGTATGATGTGAATCCAACGGTCAAGATTGATTGATACTTCCTAATCATTACAAATAGCATTAAATCACAAAATCTCCATCGTGCGAATCTGTTAACCCCCGCTATCCTTCTTCACCTACGTGGCTCCGTAGCGACTCTCCCAAAGCAAGGGATCCTGGCCAATGCCTCAACTGGTCTCCTTTGTTTCCATCCCCTCCTTTGCTTTTGTGTACGACTTCGCATCCAACTCATCTCTCCTATTCTTTTAATAGAATTTGCATACTTATTTACTGGTAAATATTTATCTCTCAACTGTTCCTAAAATGCTCTATAAAGATTATATTTTGAACCGGAATTTGTTTTCCATATAATCCCAAAATCCGTTCAATTTCTTGCAATTCCAATCAATTAAAGTATCTGCCCCTTTAAAATGAAATTTTTTATTCATGAAATTACAAAATCAGTTCGAAATGTCTTGTAATTCCAATCAATTAAAACATCTGCCCCTTTGAAATTTTTGTAAGGTCAGTTGTGAGAGACTAAGGTTTCACTGTAAATGCATTTATTGCAGTACAGAAACATTTAAATTACTTAAACTCCCATGTTATTGTTATTCTTGTTTCTTTTGTGCAAAAAAAAATATTTTTAACTTCTTATGAGTTTTCAGCTGAAACTGAAATGCTACTAAAATAAGAAACTTGTCATATACACATCCAGAAACTAGAGAACAGTATCTGGATTTTACAAAGTCCTTGTTAAAATGCATGAAAACAGAAACTTAAACATCTGGTTTGCACATTATTTCTGGCCTCATTCGCGTGTGCTGGTATTGGTTGACACTGGAAATGTACCAGTTTGAACTGTCATAAAGGATGATAACAAATTCCAATACTAACTCCAAAAGACAAAGTTACATTGAGATAACTTTATATGTCCATATCTTACAATATTTCAGAAATCAAAAGTCTATTTATATGCTTGAAGCATCCTAATCGCGGAGGCTCCAATAACTCAAAAATGTGGTTGCACCCTTGATCAACTAAAGATGGTGCAATTGTACATATTCACTAGTTACAGAAGAAATTTTACCATTGTTGGACATAGCTTTGTCTGAGTTATCTTGTTTCTTATGATACTGATATTTGTAACCAAGCTACGTCTACATGTTGAAAATTTTAGAATAGATTAAGAGATTTGCTGAGCAAGCATCTAACCCACCTTAGACATGTAAAACAGTAAATAATCTCTTGTTGTACATGTTAAACAATCTACTATCGGTTTTTATCTACCACCAACTTCTGGAGTCTTGAGCATCTTCAATTTCTACAGCAATAGAAACAAATGTAATTAAACAAAAAACGAATTTATCAATAGCGAATAAACCACAATTAATGGGAACTATAAGGATAAATTAATAGCAACAAAAATTCTTCGGCGTACTGTGATAAACTGAGGCGGATCGTCCAAACTAGTGGCACCAAGTATGACTTCTCTTTGAAGTTTTGCAGTTAATTTGTGAGCCACACGCAACTGAGCAAAGAATGTGGAAGTGTGTAAAGCAGTAATTATATAAAATTTTATTTTATCAAAAGCTACGTGTCAAGTAGATGTACCTCAGATCGAGTTGCCCCACCAATCATAAATACAATAATTCTCTTACCCATCCTCTTCGAACTGAATTCGCTCGAAGCATGTCTCAGAACTGAATCACTTTGTAAATAAAAAAAATAGCAGAAAAGTCATTCAAAGAGTAATGAAAATGGGCACAGAGGGCTAGTTTCTGAGGTAAATATGTACAAAATTAAAAACCAGTAGTCATAAATTCAAGTCTCCATTTGTGTGATTATCAATTATCAATGCACATCATTTCATCAGATACATTGTACAAGGATTTTATATGGTAGTATTATTTGAAAGTACCATATTACAGATATTATTTTGGAGCTTCTGAGTCGTGACTAGTTAGTAACAAACTGGTACGCTAGATGTAGATATATATGTGCAGTTGGCTCAGGAACTATTACACTACCTAGAAGAACCATCATCAGAACCAGCTGTAGCCCAAGATGGGGTCCGGCGGGACCGCCTTGAGATGGCTGGCTGAGATTGAGTCGCACGGTGTGAGCCGGCTGGCTCTGCATGAGTGGTACGCGCACTTCCACTAGGTGCGGTAGTGCTAGCACCCTGGCTCGGGTTCGGCTCGTTCATGCATGGGTAATCTTGTTGCGATAGCTCACCTGCACTAAGCTGTTGCACTAATTCCTGCGGAAAAAATGAATCCAGCTTACTGTAAATATTCAAATGTGCATCCAGTTAAGTTTTATAAGTGCACTTAGGTATATTTGTATTTATGTTTACGGAATTCCTTTTCAAAGTGCAATTATATTCCAATGTTTTCTAACATATATGCGTCAAACTTCAAAATATCAAAATCTAATACATCATCCAAATTAAGGTAGTATGATGCAAAAATGATCATTACCTCAACAAGCGGATAGAACCGCCACAATTGGTAATTTTGCTCCTCTCCCTCAGTCCTTTCTTTTCTGGTAGCATGTTTCTTCTGGAGGTATTTTCAGAAAATTCATATCAAGCACAAGAAGTGATTCTAATTCAACTGAAAATATGATAATATGTCAGACCAATGTACCTTTTGAACATCGAATTTAAGAGAGAAATGACCAGCTGTGGCCTTTTTTGCATTCAGGCCCCCCAAATATCTCAAATTATTCACCGTTCTCATGTCTTCTCGAGAGAGCTTGGCTAGCTGAAATACATATTAAAACATCATGTTAAGAACTTGAAATTAATTTAATGTCAGGTGTCACTATTCATGAATAAGAAGATAATGAACCTGCATCAACTTCTCCCCCTTGTCACCTTCAAACTTTTCCGGATTTGTTATTGCATAAATCAGGAGCAACCTCAGCTTGTTTTCCGGATTCAAGTCCTGCATACCAATGTTAAAACTTAGTTATCAAATAAAATTTATCAGACATCTTATTTCACGTTAGTAGGCTTGGTAACCTTTTCCACATGATATTTGTGTAATAAAGATGGAGTATTCGAACGAACTTTTTGCACTTCAAGTACCTAAATAATGGCCACTTATTTATGTTAACTTTTAGTAAGTTCTGACACTTCAAGTACCAAAATAACAAACTTTCTCTACTGCATAAATATTGGCCAGTTAGTTGCTTGGGTTGTGCAATTACCTGGTTAACCCTTAGAAAGCTGATGACTTCTTTTGCACCAGCATCTCCAAATACAAGATCTTGCTCCAACTTACCCAGCTCTTTGAGCCCTATTTTATCTACTATACCAAATATCTTTTCTGCAATCTGATTCAGTTTCAATCTGTTAAAATTTTGCTATCAACTACAAAATTGACAATATCCAAAAAGAAGATAGGAGCTGACCTCTACATGGAGGGACAGTCTTTCCTTCTGCTCGGTGTATTGTGGCAAGGATTGTACAACCTTTTGAAGATCCTTGGTTGAGATCTCACCTCCATCTCTATAGAAATTAGAGCAATTAAAAGATGTTTAAGTGGTGTGATATTTATCTTCCTAATTTTTTTGTTTGTATTTTTATAATGAAACACATACTTCCCCATGCTCTGAATTTGAGCTGCTTTGTTCTTTGCAACAAAATTGTCGAACTTATCAGTCACTCTTACAATAGCCTGTAAATGGCAATAGAAACTAATTAGCACTTCAATGAAATATAACGCGTCATTTCACATTATTAGATATGGTAACTCACATCTCCTATGTGTGTATGTCTAAGCTCAACCCAAATTGGGTCCTGCTCTTCTAAAATGACTTCCTTCCTTTCAGTTGATCCATCTTTCTTTTGTACCTTCAGAAACAAAAATGAGGTCTTTCATTTTTCAAAGTTCTGCATGAAATTTTTATTTGAGTAGTTAATGATTGAATAAGTAAACTAGACATACATACCTCGTGCACATATTTGTTCCCATCCATAGCAAGCAAGTCATGGCACATCGCATCGTAGGTCCATTCATGAATAACTGGCGCTATCTACATTTGTAATAACAGAAGTAATCTATTTCTTAATTGTAACAACAAGCACCAACAACAACAACAACAACAACAAAGGATGTCAAATATATGCTTAATGGACCATGCAAAATGACAAAACCCCTTCTATTATTGAAACAATATAATAAAAATACTATTTTGAAGTATGACAATTTTTTTCTGACTAAAAAAATAAACCTGATCTACAGATCGGTCCAAGATAAGCAAGTCACATGTCTCCCTCTGAGGATAATCAGGGATTTTTGATTTAAATTTTGAAAGAATATCCCATACTGCAGCTGCCAGCTTTGTTGGTACCAATTCATGTGGTGCCAAGTCACTATCTGAAGCTTTTGCAGCTCGGTACCGCACAGTCGGGAACTCCTAATAACCAATTTTACCATCCATGAAGAAAAATAAAGAGTTACTAAGTGTCATCCAGTGCACACATACATGTGCTAATCTAAGCAGCTGAATTGTTAATCCTGGATAAATAAAGTTTAGAACTAATAGGTTCCACGCGTCAATCATTATAAATTATAGTAAGAACTGAACAGGTCAAATAAGTTTCTAAGAAAAAAAAATCCACGGATAGACAGAGAAGTCTATTGGCCCACTATTGGTTTTTGTGACCCTTGTGAAATGATCAAATCATTTATCTTGTATATTATTGAAATTTCATGTTGGAACAAGACAGGCAAACTATAGAAGGTTAATTTTTTTTTCTCAGCATATAATTTTTCAGATTGGTTACTAAATAGGAAAACATATACTAAGCATTGTACAATTACACCTTTAGAGAAGCCAAGGCAGTGGCAATGCGAGTGGCTATGGCATTTATAGACTCATTATAGTTGCGTGATTTTTCGGCATTCTCTGCAAACAAGTCTTCCATTGCCATATCATGGTCGGTGACAAAGCCCTGTGGAGTTGTGATCAAATTAAAAAAAAATCAAGAACCTTGACCCTTTTGAGAATTTAATTCTCATGAAATAGTCTGTAAATTACCTGAGTATCAGCAGCAAAGTACTCCAAATTCATCTGCCATTTGACAGAAAGTTCAGTTAAGAGAAGGAAGGAAGGAAGGAAAGAGAGGTAACCTAACAGGATCAACATAACATTTAACATGACGATCTCATAATAACATAAAGCAATTATTAACCTCACTTAGGGCGCCTATGCGGGGTATGACGCTATGGTCATTTTTTATGTAGGCCACAAGTTCCTTAGGAATTGGAGAGCTGAAGAATATAAATGCCCTGAGAGAAAAAAATAACAGACACTATTTTAAGCTAACAATCTTAGTTTCATAAGGAAAAATTGAACTGCAAGGTAAGTTATTCAAGAACTAACTTCTTATACAATGGACACCTTCCTGACATATCAGAAAGCACCATGATGACACTGCAAACAAGTTAAAATGAACTTTCAGCATAATTTCAGAGAAATCATAGTTTCCATATGTTCTGAGCACCGTAAAGTACCACTCGACATGGTAATTACTTTGATCTTGCTTTTTTCTTTTTAATTTGGATTACTGACAAGCTAATGCACTGGTTGTGCCTGTTGGTACAATGATACATATTTTCTGGTACATAGAAAGGAAAAAATGTATGTAAATAAATAGAAGGATAATGTATACTTTTCTTTGAGTGGCTGGAGAAAGTATATTGCATCCATAGAAGTCATAGGTTCTCTTCTTTTGAAAATATCTTCTACCACTGCAAATTTACCATTTTTTTCTTATAAGCTCTAAAATTGTTCCTCAAAAACAAAATAATAATAATAATAATAAACTTACAGGAAATTCCAGCATCTGTAATATCTGCCATCTTGCATAAGTATGACATAATCTTGACTGTAAATTTATCCATAATTAACACCTGGAAGTAATCATCTACAATAAGAATTTCATTCTTTATAAAGAAAAATGTTCATTTACACATCAATGTCAAAATCTACTGATATATTGTTTCAAATGTACCTTCCAAGGTGTTTTTGATTGCAGCACATTGGACGACTTAAACATGTCATTTAATATACCTGCAACCAATATATACAGCGTATTAATCAATTAACATTTCATCTTATCTTTTCTAATGCAAATTTTCATACTCACGGTCTCTGGAGACTTGGCGAAATGTTTTGTATTCCTCTTTGCTGCCGAATGAAAAATCTGAACCTGAACCTGACATGTCCTTTTTCCTTTCCTTTCTTCTTTCTTCTTTCTCTGACTTCTTGTTTTTCTTTCTGATAAAAATGTTTATCTAATCAGGAGGGAAAGAATATTTCATCCGATTGTAGCTTTTGGTTATTTTTAGCGTTTTATTGCAGTTTCTTTCTGTGCGTGCGGGAATTCAGGAAATGTGAGAAAATGAGAAGCACTAGTGCATGATGTCCAATTTTAGACAAGGATGGGATAGATTTACTGGCTTGTTGCACATATTAGATAGTCTCTTTTTCTAAACTTTAGAAAAATGTTAGTATTCCCAATTAATCTGTCAAATGTTTAATAGGTACAATTATAATCATACATACTTTACAATGTTAACATTCCAATGAAAGAACTTCCATGTTTTATCATCTGCAATGTAACTTGAGCAAGCAAACCTTTGTGTGAAAAAAATTGGTTTTTGGGTCTCTCACTTGATACAGCTTAGGAGCCTTGATTTTGTATTCTTTAATGTAGAAGTAAAACAGGGCCTTTGACCTGCACACTTCTGTACAACTAACATATATCGAAGGATCCAACATCAAATAATAATACATGTTAAGATGTCATTTTCGTACTAATGTGTATACTATGTTATTAAAATAAATCAATTCATGAACTACCATATTTATTGCGCCAAAAGCACGCAATTACATACACCCAGAAAAACAAAAAAGACAAATAAAAGTAATTGAAGACCACAGATAAAATGAAACCACTTTAATGTTAGATTCCGCTTTTGTCTTGAACTTTCCCAACTGATGCTTGGAAATACATGAATCCAAATCTTCTGGACTCGCTTAAAGTGAGTCCAGAGGATTTGGATCCGGAAATACATACCTTTTTTTTTGAAAGAACATGAACTATTAGGCAGAAATAAACTTAATGGACATCAGAAACATCTTTTTGATTTGGAAAAGCGAGAGAAAAGCGATTTCGAGTCTAGACGGGGGAGGTCGCCTCCGACCTCCCTCCGCCACCCCCTCTCCCTCTCTCCTCCCCCTCCCCTCCTCTCTCCCCTCCCCCTCCTCCCTTGGTTCCGTGAGTGAGAAGCTGCGAGGGCAGATCGTAGAGCTTTGTTGATGAGCCGAGAAGATAACAAATCAGATCTTGTCAGAGTATCGGGGCCGAAGCATCTGATGTGGCATGTGACCGAGACTAAGACTGTCCTTGAATTGCATCTGAATCTCAGATGGATGAGATGAAACTCGAGCCTCGCTCAATAAAGGCAGGCATGGAGAGTCGAAGACAAATCGCTCAGATCAGAACTGAGATGAGGAGGTAGTTCGAGAGACTAGTTTGAGGCGAAGCCAGGTACAGCTCAGGTACCGTCGTCGACGGGTTGACAGAGAAGATTCGCTGTGATAGAGCTTTGTGGAGTAGATCGTGGATAGAGTGGCCATGAGCTTGAAAATCATGAAGGTTGAGAACACGATTTGACCATGCCGAGATCGAACCTACCCTCGAATTGAGCCTTGGTTTCAGCTGATCACTGAGGTGAACCCGAGCTGTGGCCGAAGATTAAGGTCAAGATCGGAAGTCGAGGGGGACAAGTGCTTCAGTGTTTGTTGGGAGGAAGGTGCAGATCCGATGTAAGCGAGATGGAAGCTTGGGCCAGGTCATGACACTGACCGAGACGACTAAACAAGTTTTGGCCGAGGTCAAAGGGTGAAGATCTAGTTGTCAGAGGCATAAGCTATGTGATTGTTAGTAGAGACTTGAGGAAATTGAGCGACACTGATCAGATACTGATAGGGCTACAGTTATTGAGCTGCAGTGTGGATTTGACTGGGGCTACATGTGCTGGAAAGATACTGGTCTGGTATTGATTTGAGAAGATATTGATCAGGTACCGATCGTCAGATGGAACAGGCTGATGCCAGAAAGGGATTGAGCTGATACAGATATATGCTGGCGCAAAATAGGTACTGGTACAGAGTGTGGCAAGGAATTAGCTGATACCAGAGAGAGTTGGCTGGTACAGATACTTGCTGGTGTAGATAGATGCTGGTACAATGCTTTTACAGTGAACTAGTAAGCACAGATGGAATATTAAGGGTAGAAATTTCTATGGAACCTGGGGAATACTAGCAAGTGTTTAGGTTGCTATAGGTCATTTGGTTTTCTTGATTTTATTTTGCAAATTGGGTGAATATTAGATAAAAAAGATAGGGTATAAGAGGATGCATATTAGTTTAGGACTATAGATAATGCTTAATACATGTATAATATTTGCAAGCTATCTATCAGATTAAATACATTAAGGTTAAATCGCAAGTCTTAAATCTAAGCATGAGTTATTATTTATTGTGTTGTTTAGTGGGACAGTGATTACAATTGCAGGTCGAAATGACTTGCTGAGCATTCAAGTAAATTGGGTTCACCGAGGTGTTGTCCAAACTATTGTGATTGATGATCATCTCCCTGCATGCCGAGATTGCAAGTCCATATTAATTGTTTTCTCTTTATGCTCTCTTATACACCATCTAATTACAGTTTGCTTATGTATGCCAAAGCGCTTAAAACATATCTGAGGAAATATAAAGTTCGTTCAACAATGAGGACGACAACAACAATAATAATGATGACTCTGATGATTTGGTGATAAATAAAAAATAGATAGATAAATAGATAGATAGATAAGTAGATAGATAATAAGTAGAAAGTTTGAATAGATAAAAGTAACTAGCTACAATCGATCTTCAACAAAATTGTTATAACTTTGTTTAGGAGACTCGAAATAACTTGAAATATTCAACATGTTGAATGAAGACTACGAGAGTTTTAAATTTAGACTTATAGTTTTTTAAAATTGAATCTATCCTAACTAAAATTACTTGGTTAGTTTCAATAACCTCAGTACATTTCATTAGTATATAGTTTTGACCTCATCTCTCTTCATTCCGGTCCATTCATATCATATTAAAAAATTATTGCAATACTAATTGGAATAACTCTTCTTAGCTGGTTGATGTATCAACATCCCTGACCTCTACTTTTTACTTGATTACATGTCAATTTCATAATATGACAATTTTGTCACATAATTCATTGTTATTTAGTTCATTGGTGTCATAACATTTGTCCTCATCTGATACGAAACAAAAAAAAATCGTAATATACCTTGATGCAAGATGATATGGTAGCAATCAATACATCGAGCAAATAAGTACAAATATAGCTGTGTCTTGCAGTGATGTGCTCACAATCGCTGATATAGTTGCAATATTAAGCCTTAGTATCATCAAATGCTTATATACTAGCCAAGTTACCCGATTTTGAGTTGAAAGGACTTTCCAGCCATTTAAATGAAGTGGATTCATTATGATATATTTTTTAATTACTTTAACAATTACGCATTGATGCGCTCATATCAGGACTTGTCAAGAAAACATTGTTATTATCGATTTCCTCCAACATTTTATTGTTCTATTAAATTTGTTATATTAGTAAATTGTTGTAAACACAATATTTATTTTTTAATATATAGATACAAAAGAAGCATTTGATATGTTGTACTATCAGGACTTTATATAATGGATATGGAATTAACCACTCATGTTAAACATTAAAAGATCATCCGAATTTAATTCTCCCTTCAAGGTGGTTAACTCATGGAAGGTTTGTGCCCTTGACACCTTGGCATGATAATTGTATTTATGCAATCAATTATTTACATATACTACAGTAGTTACTTCATAAGGTTTTGCTGTTCTTCGGTCATACATATTGAATTAAAAAAATGTTTTGCTGAGAAAATTTAGTTTTTATCACATTATCTCATATGCATGTCAATATTCTTGTAATAAATAAAGAAGTCAGAATTTACTTCTGTAATTAGTCTTTTGGCTTGTGGTATTTTCTATATATCCACACCAAAGAAGAAGTCTCATAACAATGTTGTGAGATGTATGATTTGCAATGATTGATGAAATTTGTTGCTGCATTTATTCAAAATATGATTCAATTGTGCACCTCTAATTCTCTTCACCTTATTAAGTTCAAGGAAACATACAACAAAAAAAGATTATTTTGTTTCTCTTTATTATAGATCCAGTTAATCGTTTGCCTTGTCATCCCAACTTTGCTATAGTGCTGTGAAATTAACCAGCCATAGAATAATAAACTAATTATAACTATTTTCTAAGAACACAACAGAAAGCACTACAACAAATTAATATCTAAATTCTGCAAATAGAACAAAAAAATGTACTACAACAAACACAGAGATTCAAAGAACTTAATCAAGTTAGTTTATAAGTTACTGCACAATAATAGGGATCCAATACTAAATAGGAAATGTTCTTTTATTAACACATACATGTTAATCTAAAATATAGATTTAGACATTTTCGGCCTTAATAATCATTTCCTTAATTTAGTTGTTTCTCTGTACATTATTGGATCAGTTTTATTTCCCTGTTTAGTTTATTGGTAAACAACATCTTGAATGATTCAAAGATTGACTAATGTCAATCCTAAAATAATGCAAGAAAAGATTGTGTACAAAGACTTCAAATTAGTCCGGTATCCTTTACCGAACCTCACACAAGAGCGAGCTACATGCATCGGGTTGCTCTTTTTAACGTGTAGATTGTTTCAAGGAGAGGCTAATCTGTTTATTATCAGTTTTTTTACTTCCAATTGATTTTACAATGATCTGTATATTGCAACGCAGTGGTATGTGATCTATTAATTTAATTTAATTTAATTTATACGAAACTACAAACTTATTGTTTTTTTCTTTTATTACTTGATGCGATCTTCTATACACCACAAACATATCCATTATTTTATCTATATGATTGGCACTAATTCTCACAATTGTGCTCACGAAGGAATTCATGATTCTTTGAAAGTTATCGTCCTAGCTATCACTAGACTACTAGATCATTTGCATGATTGACACTATTAAAGAAATGAATTTGGATGAAACTCTAATATATGCTTTAGATTTTTTTTTTACAAATTATAAGATCACCATGCATATTCATATCCAATTATAATTTAACAATTAAAAATTTGAATACACAACCATAGGTAATTTGAGATTGGATTATCTTTTGTGTATATATTTATTCATAGTCCGGCATGATTCACTATATATGTTATCAACAAAATTCTATTTATTGAACTTTTTATTGAATTGTCTATTATAATAAAAATTCAATATTGGTTGCCAACATAGTGACATACTTTGTGCGATTCAAGGAAAACAATAGGGAAACCGGGAGACCAGACAACAGGTATCAGTGGCGAACTGGTGATTCTATAATCTAAAGTTCAAACTATGATCTAATAATAATAAGGAATAGATACAAGCTCACATACAAACCAAACCGTAAAACAAAGCTCGCCATCAATGCATAACAGAAAACAGATTTCTTCAAAATAATTGAATCTATTCCAAATACAATTTATTGCTTATTTTAAATAAACTCAGTACAATTCATTAATATTTAGTTTTGACTTCATCAACAATCCATTCATATCATATTAACAAAATTATTGTTTAAATTAATCAGAATAACTCTTCTTAGTTGGTTGATGTATCAATCCTGATTTCTACTCTTTATCTGGTATCGTGTGAATTCTATAATATGACAATTTTGTCACAAAATTGATCACTATTTCAATCATCAGTATCATAATCTTTGTTCTGGTCTCATACAAAACAACAAAGATCCTCATATACCTTAACGCTATATGATATAAATTGCAATCCATGGGTTGAACACAGAGGTACAGATGGTGTTTAGACAAGGTGATAGGTGATAATGTGTTCACGATCTCTAATATAGCTGCAATATTAAGTCTTAATATCATCAAATGTCTCCATATTGGCCACATTAACTCTAGTTTGGGTCGGAAGAACACTCTAACCATCTAAGTGAAGTGATTTTATTGTGACATATTTTTAATAATTACACATTGATATTTGCATCGGGACTTGTCAACTCAATATTGTTAATATTGATTTCCTCTAACATTTTATTCTATTAAATTTGTTACATTACTGAATTGTTCTAACACAATGTTTAATTTTTTTAATATATACAGCTATAAAAGAAGTAATTGATCTGTTCTACTTTCAGGAATTTATATAATGGATATGTAATTTAAAAGATCATCCAAATGTGATTCTCCATGCTTAGTGGTTAACTCATGGAAGGTTTGTGTCCTTGACATAATAGTGGTATCTATGCAAATAATTATGTTATATGATACTATAGTAGTTACTTCATAACATTTTGTTGTTCTTCAGTTATACATATTGAATTGAAGAAAGAATGTTTTGCTGAGAAAATCTAGTATTAATCACATTACCTCATAATCATATGCATGTCATTTTCTTGTAATAATTAAAGAAGTCAGAATTTACTTATCTAATTAGTCTTTTGTCTTGTGCTATTTTCTATATGTAGTCTAGGGATGACATTGGACTGTTTAGAGGTAGATTCATGCTAAATCTTAAAAGTGTACATTAATAACTCCAGGAAAAAATATACAAAATATTTTAACAATATATACATTAATAACTCCAGGACCATAAATACTATAATTTCATGCCTAATTAGTTTGTCTCTGTCTTTGCAAATTACAATACTTGGCAGCAAGACAATTAGAACTCCAACAGACAGCGAGATGTCAACCCACACCAAAGAATTCTCATAACAATGTTGTGAGATGTATAATTTTCAATGATTGATGAAATTTATTGCTCCATTTATTCAAATAACCATTCGATTGTGCACCTCTAATTCTCTTCACCTTATTATGTTCAAGGAATCATACAACAAAAAACAATTATAATTAGCTACTGTTCATTGTAGATCCAGTTAATCGTTTGCCATGTCATCCCAACTTTGCTATAGTGATGTGAAATTAACCAGCCATACAATAATAAGCTAATTATAAACTATTTTCTAAGAACATAAGAAGAAAGCACTTCAACAAATCTCTGAATTCTGCAAAATTGAACAACAAATTTAACTAAGAAACACAGAGATTCAAAGAAGTTAACCAAAGCTAATTTAAAAGGTACTGGACAATAATTCAGACCCAATACGAAATCGGAAATGATATTTTTAACACATGTTATCTAGAATTTAATTTGTAGATATTTTTTGTCCTTACTAAATTATTTCCTTTAGTTGCTTTTCTCTACAATGTGATTATTTTTTCCTTACTAACAGCATCTTCAATGATTCCTTGTTTTGATGGCTAATTTTACGATATTTTTTTCTAAGATAACGTGGAGAATGTCTCTAGGAGATGCTAATCTATTTATCAATTTTTGTTTACTGCAAGTTGATTTTGCAATGATCTGTATTCTGTACATTTTAATGCAGCGATAGGCGAACTATTTAATTTAATTTAATTTAATTTAATTTAATTTAATTTATACAAACTTAATGGTTTTTCTTTCTTACTTTATGCGATATTCTATATTTAACCTCTAGAAATATTTCTACTATTTTATTTACATGATTTGCCAATTTGTTTATTAATGAAATGAACTTGGATGAGACTCTAATATATGATTCAATTTTTTTTGAAAGATTTATAAGATAGCCCTGCAGGTACATACATTCAATTAGATTTTAACAATTAGAATATTGAATACACAACCATAGGCAATTTGAGATTGTATTATCTTTCGTGTATATTTATTTAGAGTCCCGCATGAATTACGATTTTTTTTGTGACCCTAAAAAAAGTTAAGAATAACATTTATTTTAACGATGATGATTATATTTTTTTTTAGCGTTCACATTCAGATGTGTTATCTGAATGCATGTGTTCAGAAATATAGACAAAATAAAAATTTTCTAAATACCTGTGAACACAACATTCAGACTATGCGTTTAGTCGTGTTGTCTGAACACTACATTTAGACTCTGCGTTCAGAAGTGTTTTCTGAACACTACGTTTAGACTATGCGTTCACAGTTATAACTTTGATTAAAAATTTTGAAAATTTGAATTTCTAAATGCAAACGTTTAGATAATATGAACATGAACGTTCTAAACATGAACATGAACGCTGAAGAATAGAACCACATTGTCAAACATTTGAAACCAATGTATTAAATATTATTTCTGTTTATTTCGGGTCAGACTAAAAAAATTCATGAATCACCATAGAAGTTATCAACAAAGTTATTAATTTATTAAATTTGTCCTTTATAGTACCTCTGAAACCAAAAGATGAAAAGACGCAATATGTTGCCAAAATACTTAGTGAGATTCGATGAAAACAACAGGGTAGACGACAGCTCTTCTAAATTCTAAAGTTCGAACTATGATCTAAACATGTAATCACAAGGGAAACATGTTTACATACAAACCAAGCATAAAAAGAACAAGGCTAGCCATTAATGCACAACAGAAAACAGTTTTCTTAAAAGTAATTAAAGGTCTACAATTTACAAAATTTAGATTAAGTTGTGCCAAAATAAATAATATAATTGAAAGTGTGTAAATTTCAGCCCCTTCTAATTCTTCTAACAAGAAAACTTCAGCATAAAAAACAATACTAGAGATCTCTCATAAATCCATACAAATGCCATCACGTCTCCGGATTAACTTAGGCCACCAGGGTGCTTGCAGTTGTAGACTCGCTGTTTAAGAACAGTAGTAACAATGTTAATTATCCCCAGAGGAATCAGCTGTAAATCATTTGCTGAGAAGTAAAACAGTCATGACTAAAGGTGCATTAGAGATATTAATATTAGATTTGTAAACTCGTTAATCAACTTATTAGTGCAGGAAAACAATACAATGAATCACCTCAAATGAGACACCATTACAAGTTTCATTATGAACAATGAATTAGAACAAGAACAAAGTTGAAACCTGGTAAATAATTATGAGACCATTGCCTAAAACATCAATAGAAACTAATAACTGCCACCAACATTATTTGTAGAATGAATAATTAAGAAACATAATTCATGATGAAGGATACGGTGTAATTACGCAAGCAATTGCCAGAAAATGAAATTATAGAATCATTTAAAAGGGGCCTTCAAACAGATACATTTGAATATGTCAAATTTATTGTCTAAACCCTCAAAACAAACCTAATTTACGATGCAAATATGTTCTTCCAACCATTTTCACAGGATAACTCAACCATGGTAACAAATTTAAACAAGGCAAATCATCACCAGAGAACTACTAAAGAAAGGGGGGGGGGGGGGGGGCAGAAATGAAGCAAAGTGAAAACTTACTACTTCCAAACAGGTGGGAGCTTCTTGGTACGCTTGTAGTACCGGGCAAGGCGATGGATCCTGCTCTCAACAAGAATTAGCCGAAACTTGGAGTCCTTGTCCTTGCGGTTCCTTTCCAAATGTTTCCTGATGGCAACTGCCTTCTTAATCAAGTGGTAAAGGTCCTCTGGTATCTCTGGTGCCAACCCTGTTTATGAACATTAACAAGCCTTCTTCAATTTGAGGCTACTACTACAACATGACAGATAGTACAATGCCATAATAGCCAATAAATCAACTTTTAGAATGTCAAAAAGGTGCTTTACAAAATAACACATGATTTTTCTTATCAACTTACTGTTAAACTAATTGTTATTGCTCATAATACATGACCAAAAAATGTTCACATTGCATTACTGAACTTCTGTACCAAGGAAAATTTAGCCTACTACATCAGAGCAGCTTCTCTTAAAACTGCATTTGCTGGTTTTGCACTTATAATACAACATTTTAAATTTTAAATAGCACGAGCAACAAAAAACTATGAAAACCAAAAGGAAAGAGAATCAAACCATGTGCCTTGAGAATCCTGAGAATCTTGCTTCCCGTTACGCTCCTTACTTGCGCGATACCATGCGAGTCACGGAGTATCACACCGATTTGCGACGGGGTCATGCCCTTTTTGGCAAACTTGTAAATGCTCTCTTCCACCTTTCATTAGTTAACAGAAACAGATGATTTCAATCAGTATAAGAAAAGAAACAAATAAATCGATCTCAGAAGAAGAAGAGAAGGCATATTATACATCCTGAGATGAGATCTTAAGCCAAGACGGCGGCGTTCTCTTGTACGGAAGAGCTGATGCGGAGATACCCTTTCCTCGACTGTGCATGCGACCCATGGTTGCGGGCGTGAGGTGTAGAAGAAGCGACGACGAAAGCGAGAGGCGGCGCCACGAAGAGGTTTTGAAGAGGAGAAATGCGAAGAAACCCTAGCGCGGGAGCTTGTCTTTTGCTGCTGTAAGCCTGTACGTAGTATAAAGGTGCGAGGCCCGTGAATAGAGAAGAATAGACAATGTTCGTATATTATGGGTCTCCAGTGGGTAGTTTTAAGGTTCCATTTCTAAGGATTTGTTGTAGATCGTATATTCGTATTGAATTTTTGAACGAATAAGGCAGCTTTTAAGAATTATTACAAGGCCTGGTTTTAGTTTTTGGGCTCAGAATTGGATATGGTAATGTTGCATTTTCCTTTGTATTATATTGATCTATATCGCAAAAAAAAATTTAGATGAAATCTATATCGAAATTGGGACATAGATATTGGTTTAACCAGTTAATTGCTAGAATTTGAACGGCATCCAACATTCCAATTAAGTTCTAAATGTCCCCAATAACTGAATAACCCCAATCCTACCTTGTATATTCCATAAAATTGGATTGAGATATTGCTGCTGGTGTTCAGCAAACATCTTCTTGAGACAACAATAAAACTAAAACAAAAATAATAGTGCACAATAAAAAAAAGGAAATAGAAATTGAAATAAATAGTTTTCACATATAGATTTTTTTTTAAGGTCAAGAATAGCACGGATCCAAATGTGAACATGCATAAGTAAATTCACACTACAGAAAGATAGAAAAATAAGATAGAAAGATGATTGGGACTCCGGACATCTGAACTAATATAAATTTGGAGGAGGGAGTTAGATACATCCACGAGTACACCATTTAATTGTGCACTCATGATTTTAACCATTGAATTAATGAGCTACATTATCTCTTTTATTTAATTGTTTGGAGAGAGAAAACTAATAAATTATTAAATTATTAGAAGAGAGATTGTAATTGATTGATTCAATGATTAAAATCATAAATGCACAATCAAATTGTGCACTAATGAATGTACCTAAGCTTAACCCTAAATTTGATGTCCGTGTCCCTTTAAATTGGTTGGACACGGATCGCCCCGAATCTCCACCTTTCAATTGGTTGTAATTTTAATCTTGATCTTTTTTTTTATAGAATTAAATGTGACAAGTTATTTTGTTTATATTGTGTGAAGAGTTATTTCTTGACAAATTATTGATATGCCACTTATTTAATTTAATTTTTATTTTCATAGCGTGTGAAATCTCAATGATAATAATTACATATTCATTAATGTTTTATCATGGCATATGGAAACAAAAAGTTTGTATATTTTCATAAAATCACATAAAATCATATCATATATTTAATTTCATATCATATTGATACAAAATCATATGTATATAAAATCATAATAAATCACATCATGTGTATAATTTTCATATCGCATGTATATAAATAATATAAAACCACATAAACAAATTATGTATATATTTTAATTTCATGTGCATACAAAATTATAAGAGCTAGACTATAGTACTTCACAAAGCGCCACTCACGTTATACTTCGCCTATGTATCTTCAATTTTGAAATCCAAACGATCGCTCCAAACTGTTGATTTTGATCTCTATATTAAACTCTTCTTGGAGACCGAATTTTTTATTTTTTAGATTTTTTTTACTATTTTTAAGAGATGTGAAAAATCACTAATATTGGATGGTCCAGAAATCGTCATATTAACCAACTTTTCACTATAATTATAAAAATATAAAATTCGATCTCCAAGGAGATTTTAACATTTGAATTTCAAATTGGAGATACAGAGACAAAGTATCGCGTGAGTGGTACTTTGTGAAGTACCATAAACTAGCTCAAACTATAATATATATATACTAGTAATCGTGCCCGTGCAATGCAACGAGAGCCTGTTATGTAACAAAAAATAAAATTGACTAAAGTATAAAATATTATTTCAAAAACAAAAAATTGAGAACATAACTATTCATGATTGAAAATTTGAAATCAAAAGCCGTGTATTAACTGTGTGAAAATTAAACCACACCAACTAGACAATATTATATAATATTTTAATATTGAAGTATAATTTGTAAATAATGCCAATTACAAAAACTAAAAAGCAGATGCAATATTGCAAAGTAAAGATAATAATGTGAAATCCAAAATCAATTCTCACATCATCTCACAATCAATTATTAACAGTACAACATATAAATATGAAACTTAATCCAAAACTGAATTGATGTGCCGAGTTTGTCCAATTAAATTGATCATATCATAGCAAGCATTAACCCAATCAATGCCAACACAAAATAGGCAAAGAAACCAATTCCATTTTGTGGTGCATTGTTACCAGTTGGAGATTGAGCAGGTGTAGATGCGAGTGTAGTTGTAGGAGCTGGACTTCTTGCTAGGGGAAGTGTGGGGACCGCGCTTGATTTAGTAAGCAGGCTTGATTTAGGTAGCACATTGATTTCGACCTTCATGTCACTGGCGCAGTGTCTCAGTACGACGCAAATGAAGTACATGGTACCAACCTTCGTCAATTCAAATACGGTGTTACCGCTTCTATCGATATTGAGTGTCTCGGAGGAGGAACACGAAGCATAGGCATCTTTTGTCACCTCTGCCACATCATGCGCAGAAGAATTGCACTTGAAAACTGCATTGATTGGAGTAACGATAGAGGTGGCAAGTCGAACGGGTTTGGGTCGGGCCGGATGGGGTCGGGTTAGTTTGATTTTCTCAAAATTCGGATTGTGGGTCGGGTTGGGTGAGATTAGGTTGGGTAACATCGACTTTTTTCGGGTGCTGGATCGGGTCGAGCGAAATCGGGTCGGGTCTCGAGTCGGGCAACGTCGATAATTTTCTGGTGTTAGATCGGGTCGGGCGAAATTGGATCGGATATCGGGTCGGACAACGTAGATGTTTTTCGGGTGTCGAGTCGGGTCGGTCAAAGTCGATGTTTTTCGGGTGTCAGGTCAGGTCGGGCAACGTCGATGTTTTTCGGGTGTCGAGTCTGGTCGGGCGAAATCAGGTCGGGCAACGTTGATGCTTTTCGGGGTTCGAATTGGGTGTTGGGTCGGGCATCATTGGTTAGGGTGTTGGATTGTGTCGGGTATCGAGTCAGGCATCATCATTGTTTTTCAGTGTTGGATCGAGTCGAACCAGATCGGATCGAGTCTCGGACTCAGACAACGTCAGCGCCATTGAATTAGTTATTCTGATTCTTGAAGTAAATGAATCTTGATCTCATTTATATTAGTGAAAAAAATAATTATGTATCATAATCATTTCATTATCAGTAATCTACTAATCTTCGATTGGATTTTGTTTCTAGCTTATTCCGACTTGTTTGAGAAATGAAACTAAATATGTTGTTGTTGTAATAATTTAATGATCAATTTAAGTGACATAATAGTTTGCAAATTATTTTTATTTTTAACTACTGAAAAAATACAAATTTAATACAAATGAACTTATCTATACTATCTTATAAAGCACCTAAGAAATGGAGTTCTTCATTTGGTCATAGTCTTACTTTTTTTATGAACTAAAATACCCTTCAAACTAGAGGATACTAATACACAATGCTTGATTCTATAAGGACAATAATGTCATTTGTACAAATTATATATGTTAAGTATTATAAGAATGATTATTCACATATTGTCATTTGACTATTTCTCAATTTCTTAAGCAATGTGCATCAATCATGTCGTTTTCAACTGTGATATACTCGGCATGAGTATAAAATGGTTCTAATTGAATATAATCCATAATTCAAATGTAATTTTTTTAAAACAAAAAAAAAATGAATTTTAATTTTCATTTAAAAAGTTAGACTGTAATTTTTAGAATAAAATGGGTTTAATTATTTTTTACAATTAAATGTTATTCAAATGGTTTAAGTCCATTTTGTTTAAGAAATTGAGCTCAACGGAAGTTTTATTGGTGCATTTTATTATACTATGTGAGTAATTTAGAAAGACCACCGATGAATAGGAACAAATTTGAGTTATCGAAAAAATAAAAATTTGAACTTACTCCATAAGTCTTGTTTCAACTCTATAAATTTCTCACTTTTTTAAATATTTTGGATATAGCAATATAATAGTGTAATTGTATATGTAAAATTTTTAAGTATTTTACTTTTATTATTTTTGCATTTCTTTTATAATTTCATTACTATTAAGCATAAAATTTTATAAATTGGTATTTTACATATTAAAAAAATAGATCTAAAAATTTATTTATATTACAATTTAACTATATTTTAATTTCATTTTAAAGTTTTAACGATTAAATGATTGACTCAGGTTAACATACGTTAAACATTTTTTGAAAACATAATTTTTTTTCCATTCTAGAAAATATTGTGCTAATTGGTGCTGGACATTTTACTCTTATAATTTTTTATTACATAATTTTTTATATTTTCCATACAATATCAACTTTTTTAGTTTGTGTCACATTAAAAAAAATGCAACACAATTTACTTTCCAATGTGATACACGCAAAAATAGTAGTTGATCAACACAAAATTTAAATGATTCTTTTTCGTTCATAATGTCACTCGTTGCTTGGCACGGATATGATTACTAGTCTATTGATATCGACGATAATACCAATTATGACCTCCGAAACATTCTTTTTTAATGTGTTTGACATCACCTCTTTGGCAAAGGGAACCAATTCTTTGGGAATCACCGAAACTACCGAACTAATACAAATCTTTGAGAAAAAATATCCAGTCGGACTAAGTTTATTTTTTCCCACGACGCTGGGAACGAAGCTGAATAGAAAGACGTTAACCAAACCAATAGTCCCACTCCCACAAAAAAAAAGGTGCTCCGAACAGGGTCTCATTGTGACCTGGTGACCATGTAACCGACTCTTGAGCAATTTTTCGAGCAATTTTTTATTCTAAAACTGCTGTGGAACAAGATGACCAAATCACGATTGATACTGCAATATTTGAAACATGAAACATGGATAGAGGTGGTACAAATGCGAAGTGCTCTTGTCAATGAAGAGGAGCAGCGGTACAATACCAAAAATGAGTCTGACACCAATAGCACAAATGTCATGTGCTGATGTTACTTCCATAATAGTAGCACTTTGAATAATTTAACAAGGTGACGAAACATCATTCATTCTATCACATCAAAAATACGTTTCAATTTATTTCCGTATATTATTATAATTAAAATTCCTATTATGGCAAGAGTACAGACAATTAGCCAACTAAACAGCTAAATATCTCATAGATACTCAACCAATGGCATCAACATCAAAATATTCCGCCTACCGTCCTACAGGCAATGAATTAAAAAAAAAAATAAAACATTTCTCAGCAAAACACGATAAAACCCAACCTTTGTCGTAAGAAACTAAAGTAATTAAAAAAAAAAGTAAAAGCTGAACCATTTATAAGTATTTGCCCGCATGAACTCCTCCGACTAAGGTTCATATTACATACTGTGTGCTTCCATGACACCATTACGGATCTGATCACTTATGTCTTTCACATGTCCAGGCCCGTGCGGAATAAAGACAGTGGTCTTATTTGACGAGTCGCCAAGGTCCTTTATGGTGTCAAAATATTGGGTAACCATTATCAGATCCATCACCTCCTTAGCAGAAGTACCTGCCAAGAACCCGACCTTTAGTACCATTGAATAATCATTTCTATATAACACTAGTCCATAGCTTAGGATAATTTTCCAAATCTTAAGCTCATTTAGTTATCATATTGCAGCATATACTATAAACTAATGATTAGACAGTTAACATTCTTTGCAGTAAAATGTAACAGGTGTATCTTGTTATAATGACATAACTAAACCAAAATCAACCCAGATGAGTTTATCAACTGGATTTTTATAAACTAATTATGAAAATACAATTTCAACATTTTTGTTTTGACTTTGGTGTTTGATTATCCAAAAGATAGCTATCAATTGTACATCTGATTTTCAGTAGGCTTAATTGAAAGTTAAAGCTTTCACATACCTGATACAGTGTGAGAAAAGTTCAAGACATTTTCACGTAGACCTTCAGTTATGGCCTGACGCTGCTTGGCCACACCAACACCAGCAAGGTGTTTTGCCTCAGCCTCTGCCTCAGCTTTCTTTACCAGTAGAATCTTCTCTGCTTCACCTTTGTACACACTAGCAAGCTGAAGCCTGTGAGCTGTTCATTTAAAACAAATATAATACAAATAAAACAACAGAAGTAATGTTAAAGAGAAGGGAGCAAACACAGAATATTCTGCTGTGAGAATGCCTTACCTGCATTGATCTCATTCATGGCTCTACGCACAGATTCATCTGGTACTATGTCAATCACTAGTATCTGCTCAATGCTATACCCATATGCTCTCATCACCTGAAACAATAATTTTCTTTCTATATACTATCACTGGATTAAACATAAATATATACATAGAGAAGGCAGATAAGTTAAAATGGGGGTTCTATTTATCGAAAAAGAGGGTCACAGAAAGCAATTTTATTAGAAAGAATATGCGAGCCAATTTTGAATTATTTATTGCAATCCATAATAAAAGAATATATAATGCCAATTGTTAATCATAGTTACCATATGATTTAAAACTCCGCCTATGTTTTACATAGCCGGTCCCAAGCCCGGAAAGGAGGGTTGCGATAGGCTTGGCGAGCCAACGTAAAAATTCACCCAATCTTATGGAAATGAAATCCAATATGGGTTTCATTTCTAGCCCACCAACTTTGTTTGGGACAAAAAGCTTTGTAGTAGTTGTTGTTGTTGTTACCATATATGATTTAATGGAGATTGGTCAGGTCAAGACATGTTTGCACTGCTTGGTATTCAAATTTAATTTTGTGAGTGCATTTTGATCAAGCAATTCTTTGACCCATTTGTTAAATTGTAGATGAGAGCGAGAGAACTAAATTTGACATACACATCTCACAATATTTAAGCACGGGATAACTCAGATGCCCCGAGGATTACACACACGTGTATGTGTACACACAATAAAAACAAAAGCTAATAATACCTTTTCAAGTTCTTCAAGAACAGCTTTAGCCACATCACCCTTCTGCTCAAAAAGTTCATCAAGTGGAATTCTTGGAACAAGTGCGCGTACCACTAAATTACAAAAAGACATGTCAGTTGAGCTATTAAAAATTGCTTAACTACAACTTGCAAGATGCTCAACAATAAACATACCGTCAAATACATATGCCCTGATTTGTTCCTTGGGATTTTGCAGTTCATAAAAGGCATCATCAGCAAATTCTTTAATAATTCTGTACTGAGTAGAGCAGACTATTTGCACAAACACGTTGTCCTATGTCAGAGATGAAATTGTCAATCATGTAATGATTTCAGTACAAAGTTTTAATACCTATTGTGTCATATTTCAGATTTCGGAGATGAAACAATGCATTAAATTTTATGAGTTTATACACTAACAATAATCGCACAATAATTTGTGCAGAAAAACTGACTGATCAAACCAGTTTTTTCAATGGAAGCCAAATAATCAACCAAAGCAGTTTAAAAGTGATCCCCTTCATAATTTCAAAAGAAGAGAGAGAACCTTGGTTTTAGTCTCGACGCAGACTTCGAGAGAAGAGATGCGAGTGGAGAGAACGCCAGCGAGGCACTCCCCCTTCAAGGGATTGAAAAAGTGAAGCCCCGGGGTGGCCAGCAGGAGGAACCGCCCCCATTTCTCCACCACGCCTATGCTCGCGTGGTCTATGCACGCGCAAAACACTGCGTTGCAATACCCCATCGCTTCTCTTTCGTCGTCTTCTTCTCTCTCTGCTACTATGTTTTTATTATCTCTTTGATCAGAAAATACCTCCGACTTGGTGCGACCAGAAGCGGTGGTATGATCCCAAGTTCCACACCGCCAAAAAGGTTGCGTTTATTACGTTATATGAATGTCTAATGGTGGGAAATACGACAACAGCGCGGATGGATGACGATTGACGAGCTTAGTCGACTAATCGAGTCTTAAGCGGTGAGTTATTTAATTGGTCACGCGTTAGAATTTGTGCCTAAGTAATAATTTTATGGATTGTAATTTGTAAACATCTTATTTTTATTATTAGGAAGCTGTTAATTATACTATTCGTTTATTATATATATATTGTTGATCTCGTCGTTATTATTGGCGTTAAAAATGTTATTATTGATACGCGGTGGAAATTTTTTTCGACGAAAATTTATTTTATTATGATGTCTGTTATTTTGATTATTATGTATGTTGTTTTTGTTATTGTGCATCTAATAGAATATATAATAGTTCAATATTTATAATTTATATCATGCATGACATATTTATTATATTTTTTTAATGTTTTACTTATAATTTATCTTATGTATGTTAATTATATTAAATAAATGTGTTATTATACATGTTATTCATATTATTTTACATGTTGATTACATAAAAATAACCAAAATAATATTCATCATAACTAGAATAATTTTTAAAATAAATGTAACTGAATTCGTACGGTATGCATCGATTAGCGTAGCAATCCGCTTCGATGAGCGTAGCGACCTTCGTTTTTAGTCGAACGTTCAGTCAGTTATATGCATAATAACAAAAACAACATGCATCATAACAAAACAACATGCAAACTGAATCGACTGGATTCGTCCTGTTGGAATCGATGGAGGTATCGATTGCGGGATCGATATACCAGCTCCATTTTTATAATAAATACTAGAATTAGTAAAACTTATTATTATAGTAAAAAGACATTGGAAAAAACTTAGATACATCTAGATGGGTGCTCTCTAGATATTTCACTCAATTTGTATCAATTAATTACATTAAAACTCGCATCATATTTCAATTAAACGGCACAGATTAAGTGAAGATATGAATTACCTATCTAATTGTAACTAAGTTTTTTCTAAAAACATTTGATCCTGGCAAATAGGAATAAATATTTTTTTTCC